>JAHLJT010008756.1:16742836-16961884 GCA_031308135.1 Acheta domesticus | reverse complement strand
AATATAAGTGTCAGTAGGAGTGAAGGGAGAATGTTGCGAATGGTTGCGAGTGCAGGGGTTGAATGAGTTTTGGAAAAGCAGTCGCATCGGCATAATGGGTCGTCATCGCACACGCGGGAGGAAGTGACGTGAGACAGCAGAGGGGAAAGAGGCTCTTGGTGAACGACACAAGAGCATCCCGCCACCCGCCCCGCTCTCTCAGTCAGGGTCTTTTAATTAAATGATCACAGGTGTTGTCATTGCCAACAATGTTATTTATTTCAACAAGTGCAGCTTTCGATGACTTAGCCATCATCATCAGTTTTCATCATCCTCTTGTTGAAATAAATAACATGGTTGGCAATGACAACACCTGTGATCATTTAATTTTAAATGCCAACGACATTTCACCACTAAACCAAAACAGGGTCTTTTAACTCCCATGTAACGTGATGGAGACCATTACAGTGCCGCGCTCTGACAGTATCACCCTCTTACAGGAACTAAAATACGAATTACTGCCAACGTTATTTAAAAAGTGGATGGGAACAAATAATTAAACAAAAGTTTGATTACTGCAAATCGGGAGTGGAACTAGTCTTCGGTGAAACATTTTAACTCCGAGACTTCAGACTTCAGATAAATCTTTAAAGTAAAATTCAGGCGCAACAAAGAACTTAAAGAAAACTCGCAGACACTTCTTACTTCAACCAGCGTTACTCGCGTAATACAGACGTAATTATTTCGATACTTACCTTTAGTGATATTTGGTGACGATATGTCACGCATGGTCACAATTGAATTACATATCCCTCGTGTTTTTCTGTTTCTCACAAATTAGCGAATTTGTATGTCCGAAAGTTGGCGAGCCTGTATACGGCGACACTAGCGCCTCCTATAGTAGCACCCTCTAGCTCTGTCCCCATTTTTGATGGGGAGTTGCAAGGCCCTGCTCTCAGTCGCCGAGCGGCGAGGGGCTGAGGGCGCTGCAGGTGCGCCTGGCAGCGGCGCGGGGCGGAGGGTGGTGGGGGGAGAAAGGAAGGGAGGAAGCGGAAGGGGGGAGGGGAAGTTCGCGGCTCATTACCCCTGCGACAAGCGCCGCCTGGCGCGCAGCCACCCAGCGGAGAGGGAACGAGGCACGAGCAGTTTTTAATCTCTTCCCTTCCTTGCTTTATTAATTACTATTCTGCTTTGGCCTCTTTCAAATTGGGATGGAGAGATCTCCAGTTACACTGCTTTTCTTCATTCGAAGTAACTTCAGATAGTTATCTGGGATTTCTTTTTAAGAAAATATTAAACGTACTTTAGAACCGAGGTATTCGATAGATATTTATGCTGCAGGTTTTTATTTTATTTTTTTACCTCACATTCTGATAGATCTGAGAGAAGCATGGAGTAATTGCAAAACTATTAGATAAATCTGTTGCTACTTTTGAGATTCTACATTTTTAACGTACCCACCCAATATCTTCAGAACGATATCTCCCGAGACAGGTGGCGAGGATATAATTGTGAACGTCAAATCTCACTTCCATACCAAATTTACAACTATTTTTCGCTTGCTTATAATATAAGACTTTTCATAAATAAACACCATTACATGCGCACAAATGTTGAAGAATTGAACCAAGTTTTACAATTAATATTCAATAAATGCAATTCTGGTCTGCTTTTTTCTTCATTGGTCAAATTTTACTTCTTAACTATGAAAGTGAAAAACCTTATAAAAGCACCTTCATCTAGTTTAAAATAAATATCCAATACACAGTTTTTTGTATTGTTAAACGGTTGGCAAGGAATGTGAAGTGCAATATTGATTATTCTTCTTTAATCTTTCTTATTTTCCAAATAATATTTTCGACACTATTTATTTATAACCAAATATGTAATACAATATTTTAAATTTAATTTATGATAAAAGGAATTGTTTAATAAAGTGTTGAAAAAAATCATAATACATAATAGGTTGCATTCGCTTGGAATTTTTAGTTTCTGTTAACCTCTTTTAATAGTGAACTTACTTTAATGCTTCTATTTTAATGACCCATTCCAGCCGCTGGGTGCCGGGAGGATGAAAAGCGCTTTAAATAAGCGCATCTTCCTCTTTAACAGCTGCAAATGGACTCGCGGGCGCTCTCGGCGGTTACTTTGTTTTGAGGTGCTATTTGAAGCATCTGTGCTTTTATGGCCACTGATGGGGAGGAGCACCAATGTGTCAAAAAGAAAATTCAGGAATCTTTAGACTCGTCACTTTCATTTCCTACCAAGGCTTTGAGTGGCTGTACCATATCTCTTCAAGTGCCAGTTTCAGACTTTTGTTTGTAATTGATTATTGTATTCAAATGTTTTTGTTTATATCTAATCTTGAGTACCGATTGTGTCATTGATATGAATCCTGCACCAGTCTCAGTGCTAGTAAAATAAACTTATAGCGTTTTCCATTCTCCTGCACTGGTGCGCACCCAGTGCGCACTCAGGGCAGCTTTCGTGTTCCATTCCGCTAGGGTGCACCAGTGCAGAGAAGCCCATGTTCCATTCGCACAATGACACGGAACCAGGGTGCACTCGGGGTGCCCTAACCTGCACTGACGAGCTCGACGGTGCAGTCCATTGCACTGGGCCATTTTGAGGTTAGGTACGGAAGTTATGAATATTGATTTGGATTCGTGGATGAATTTGTGAAGGCAATTGAGAATATTCTGTCACACAAGGACACTGCGAACGATGGAGTATACTGTGTTTTACCAGAAATACCTTAAAATACTTTATGACTTACTCGAAGTTCGGAAAATCATTTTTTTTCGTAAAATTCAACCATGAATAGCTAGATGTTAACAAATTCATTGTTATTTAGTAATTCAAATATACAATGTGCCAAGAAATGTTTCTCGCATGCCCAAGCAGGAAATGCTCACATTAATATTTTATAGTTTTCAATTACCAAATCATTCTGCAGAAGCCTTTTGGTTCGAAATCTAGTTTACTGTATCGATCATTGGAAAATATCGAAAAATGAACTTTCGACAAATTCGCTTTTGAAGTTTTCGGTAATTTTTAAATAAAGAATCACACGTTAATAGTTTTAATACGTTATGAATTAAGGAGTAAAGAATTACCAAAAGACTGTACAAGATATATTAAAATAATAATTTTTATTATAAAAATTATAACAACGATAACAATTCCAAAATTCATATTTTTCGAGTTCTGTCAGTGTGGCAGACCAAGAATGGCTGTCTATAATCTAATTGCGTAGCGCACACGCACTGACTCAGTTCCGGAATCCGTTTCATTCGTGGCTGCCCTTCACGCGTGTGGGGCAGCACTGTTGCGGAGCGATGACGTATTTGCCCTGCACTAGAGTGGGTTTCAGTGCAACGATTGGAAAACGCTATTAGTTTCAAAAGACACTTCAAGAACTTAAATTGAAACCTTTCGGAATCCTGAGTCATTGGTGAATCCTTATTGAAGCGCATAAGTCTAAAAGAGAATAAAGAATTAACGTAAGATCCAAGCAAAGCAATAATTCTGTGATCACGGAGTAAACGTTCTTAAGTCCATTTTTGGCGAAATTGGGTTAAGTACTGAAACTACAAGTTAATAATCTACATTTATTGCAGTAAATCGACCGAATTCAAATGTTGCCTCCTTAAGGAGAAAAAAAAGCATTGGGAAATAGTCGCTGAGCGTAGGAAAACGCGTTGGCTCAATAATCTCTTTTACCCCCGTGACCACAGAATTCTAGTAATTAATAAAAAAAATAATTTGAAAAGATTATTCTGAATAACTCTAGGAGAACAACACTTGAAACAATTGCCGTGGAGACAATAAATTAAAAAGGAATATTATGAAAAGTTGGAAACTTCAGTTTTGCTTTGAACAAAATTACGCTGAGAAAGTCTAGCTTTGTGCTCGAAACGATAACGATTTCCATTGAGTTTTTTCTGAAAAAAAATACTACACAACAAAAACTGGCTGTTAAGTACAACAAAACAAAGAATAATAAATTACTACAGCAATGCAGAAATGGACTGAATTAATGTAACTATACAATGAAACTATTTTAAATGCTAAATAAACGTTACAAGCCTTCTTTACATTTAAGCATACATCATGACTATATTACTTTTGCCATTTTATCTTCTCTCTAAGAACCTCTACAAAAAATATAACCCTCAGAGGGCTCCATACTTTTGATATTTTAAACAGTTGAATGGCATCATAGACAATTGAGCTTTGATATGGAAGCGGAGGTTGAGAGAATCAAGGAGATAAAAGCTTCTAATTGTGAATTGTTTCAGAAATACAAACTTGCAGAAAATGTTTTCAGACTCAATCAAGGAGAAAAAAAAATTTAAAAGCCACTGATGTTCACGCGGAAACCTCTCGGCGGTTTGAGAGAACAACAAAATTCTAAGCGAGAACGGCTCTAATTGGTTAATCTTTCACTCTATTCTTCTACTTGCCGGGAGCGAAGCGTGCTGAGATGACGATGAGATGAGAATGAGACGCCTCAGGTCGCAGACACGAAGCTAACAACATAGGGAAGGAATCACCGTGATCTATGCGCTGTCCATAGTTATCCCACAGCAAAACAATTGGCATTAAACTTTTCAGATGTCTAATGAGTAATGCACGGAACACTAAATTTTTCACTCTAATCGCATTCTGGGCGAAAATGACTCTGAGGCTGTGGAGCGTGTTGAGATATTGTTGAGGTGAGGTTGAGAAGCATTAGGAGGCGGCGAGGTAGAGAGCAGAGGGGGAAATCTCCCAGCTCATTACACTGCGACAGCGAATGAATGAATGAATTCTATTTTACAACTTTGTAAATACAACAGTAGAATATGCATAAACATATACATTATGTACACAATACATAATATGAATATAATAATACGCTACATACTAAGACCTTTCCTGTATTTATCAAATTCAATAATTCTTTCACCTTTGTCCTCTAACCACCTCACTTTATACTAATATGCCACCTTGCCCACAGTCTTCCTTCTTCAAAAACCAGACATCTCTCTAAAATTTGTTCCCATTCTTCTTCTTCTTCCAACTCACAGATCTACATTTTTCCCTCACTATTAAGACACTATTTCTTAGCTCTCAATTCATTATCTAACCTTGATCTTGCTATTCTACATATGTCACTTTCCTTACATTACATTTTAATTAGCTGGAAATATCATCCATCTGAATAATTTTAAACCATTTATTTAAAATTCGAATTCCTAATTATTTTGTAATCTTCCTGCAATACATGATATTTCTCTGTTTGGATCAATTCTTTACTTAAGCCTATACACTGCCACAGAGTGCCAATAGCACTAAACTCCGTTCCCTGTTTCGAATGTGTAATACACGAAACTCCAAATACTTTCCTATAATCTCATTCTACTTGCAGGAGGTGAAGAGAGATTCAAATAGTCCTGAGATGAAGTGAAGACGTAATAGGGAGAGGAGACGAGACAACATGAAGGAATTCACGCTTCCACAATTGCCCTAAGTCAGAACTCGCCACAAACGTCAAGTTATATAGAGAGATGACGTAGGAAATGAAAAGGGCCAGGATGGAGTACAGAACAATAAGTCAGGAGATAAATAGGTGTAACGTCATGTTGACAGGTGTAAATTGAGTACACGCGATAGACAAAGGGGAAGCAGTAGGTGTTATTTGGTAGGTGATGTTCAACCAATACAGTACAGGTGTAATGAGCGGGAAAGGAAAATTAAATATCTTTATCGGTCAGGTGCAGGGTGATGAGTTGCTTGGCTTGTTATGTTGTTAATTGTACATGTTTAGTTATAAGTTTAGTAATAGGTTATAAGCAAGAAAGCAAAATTGTCTAGAATAAGTTGTTTTTTTTGTGTGTGTTGTTGTTGTCACGGACGACCATACAGTGTCGCATGTATGACAAAAGAAGTGTAGTGCGTTGGACGTGCGTAAATGCGACTATGAGGCTAGTGTAGTGTTATCAAAAGGTGTCGTGAAGCAGGTGTTCAAGCGAGAACGGTAGTGTTTTGAAGTGCAATGCACCGGCTCGTGTTTATCAACTCAATGCGTAGTTGCCAGGACCGAGCAACAATGACTGGACTGGGAATCGAACCTAAGGTGTTACGCCGGCTCATCTTAACGGTGTCAGCGAGTGAGCGTCGTCTAGTCGGGGGAGATGTAATGATTTCATTTCTGGCACATTCCCCAAAAACAATTGCAAAAGAAGGATAAATATTTATTACACTGTAATTAATAAAACAACGTGTACGTGAATCGATGGCAATAAGACAGAAGAATAGCGCGCCGCGAAAAAGCCATATTTCGACGATTTTGAAAACACATTGGATTCAGTAATTTTGAAAAGAAATCTGACCGTTCAGTTAATTGAAAAGTAAATAAATAAACATTGTAGTCTTTGTTTGAACACGATCGGACGACGGGTTCATTTAAATTCAGAATATGAAGATTGGAGAAAAGCCCCAGTGACGTGTCAGATGCAGTAACTTAAATATAAAATTTTATGAAGAAACCTTAATTAGGCAACGAGAGGCGTTGCAAATCGTCGTTGTCTGAATTTAATAAAATTATAGCAGATCCAAAAGACTTATAACATGTTGAATTTCCGAGCTGAAGAAATATTACAAATTAATAATATCAAAACAAGTGACGAATTAGTGTACAATTTCGACAGAGAAATTTAGCGTTTTCGACGTATAAAATATCAAAAATATATATTTGGGCCAAAAAACTTTAACATAGGGCAAAAGCGTTAATAAATAGACGCATAGTCATGTCAGAATAACTTATATTGTTGCATTTTAGAAAAATTTGGAAAGACAACAATGAAAATGCAAGAACGAAATTCGCCGGCATTTTTTCTATTACGAGGTGACGTGTTAAATCGACATGGTTTTAAGAACACTTCTTTCGAGTCAGAGGCGACAGTAACATCGAATCCATGTTGGATGAATTTGAGATTTAAGAAACTGGGACTTAGACATTTTGTGATGAAGCGGTACAGTGCAATGGATATTCTAACGAGTATTGAAAACCGATATTGAGGCAGTGAATGATAGAAGAGAGAAGAAGTTGTTTTTCATTTTTATTTTGAATCTGTGCTTCGAAGTTGATCGAGCAATTTTGGACTTCATGGAGAATTTCTTATGAAGAAAGTCGGCAGACGCGGGATTGGTGCGTGCGAATACATTGGCGCGTGCAAGTGGGCATGCAATTGACGACCGAGCTGGCAACGGCGCTGTCTCGGCGGAATTCAACAACAGGAAAGTGTCGCATTCGTGGCGTAATCATCAAACCAGATATTTGTTTTTTAGAGAATACTCAAGTGAAATTAAATTAAACTTTGACAAGACCAATGAAAAAATATTAAAATTTTGAAAGAACAATGCATGCAATCGTTGCCGCACAAAGCGATGCAAATGTTAGTTTCATCTTCTTATTGTTAAATTTATAATTACGTACGTACGAGGGAAAATTTTTTAATCACATTATTTTTTGGTAAAAAAAAGGAATTCCTGAACGCATGAATAATTAAACATCAGCTGATGATTATTAGTTTCATTCGAATGTAATGGTATTTAAGTGATAACGATGTTGCCAAGCATGAGTACATTTATGTAATTATACATTGTTGAATTGTTATTGAGAGAAGGCAACAGAGGACGGTGGCGCTCCATGTTGAACGAGAAAATAAACAAAAGAGAGCGAAGTTTAAAGTTCTTTCTTTCTTTTATGATAAAAGATGTTATTATTTCAGTATTTAGAAATCTGTGCATGCTGCAATAGCGAACGTTGTTTACAGGTATTTCCCGTATGGGGCCAGCCACGACCTACGACCTAAAAATAATTTATGCAACCTCGTAATATAACAATATTTATTAATATTGATTAATTGAAGAAGGGGAGTAGTAGTTTCGGTTGCATTGGCACCACAACGTGTGGCCAGGTTAATTCAAGAAGGAAGTAGTACGGTTGCAGTATAAAAAACTAAATATTGAAATTTGCTCTTATATTTTGAAACTGACTCAGGGCAGTGGAGTGTGTTGAGATGATGTTGAAGTTATCATTGAGAAATGTCAGGAAAATGGAACGAGACGAACAACTTGAGGGAAATATTGCTTTGGCATCTGTGCTTCTTCGTAAATCTCAAAGCAAAAAGCATTTACACTGAATTTAGTTTTTTATTCGAAAGGTATTTATTTATACAATGAAGAGGGTACCACACAACTAAGTTAATAGAGACAGCAAACAGATAAATAGGGTCAAGGGTCAAGAGAAGCAGTTTTTAACAATAAAAGGGTATTTAGTTCTTAGAGGCTCGTTTGGTTCGGTGTTGGTAAGAAAAACGCTCTTGATATCCTGCAATGTCAGCACACAATCACATGCACGGATTACCACTATATTATGCAAAGGATGGCAAGTCAGAACTTAAGTTCATAATAACAGCAGATGGTGTCACGAGAAAGTGTCTTAGTTTAGGGGAAGAAGGCGCAAAGTAGCGAAAAATCAATGATTTCAGCGTTATCCTTTAGAGAAATAATCGATTGTTTGTTTAAAACAAATAATAAAATATCTAAGAGAATGGAGCAATAAAAGGTATTAATTATAAATAAGAATTTTATTGACTATTCCACTCGTGAAAGTAAAACTAATAATACTAACATAATACAAATTATTTATATATATATATATATATATATATATATATATATATATATATATTGAAACGAATTGTTATCACTAAGACGATAACAATGCGTTTCGAACCAATTTTGTACGTTTGAACTGCGCGGCAGAGGCCAGCCCGCCGGCGGAGTCGGGGGGGCCAGAGCCGGTTCAACGTGAAGAACCAGGAGCCACGAATCGAGCACGAGCCTAGTAGAGCAATGGCGGAGAAAGAGAATGGACGTTAAGGTATCGTGTGGAAGGAAAAGCGAATAGTGGCGGACAGAGTGGAACCAGAGTGGAGTTGTGACAGAGAAAGTGTGCGACCAAAGTGAACGCATTAGCGGAAAAGTGAAGCGAGACAAAGAGAGTGCAAGAGAGTAGTAAAGAGTTACAGACAGTGAAACGTGGTGGATGAGTAACACGTGGAGTGGACACTGCCGTATAGAGGGAGGGAGCATTGTATGCCAGTTTTAAACATTATCAAGCACCATTAAGGTGAACAGTTGATGACCATTACCATAAAGGTTGAGAACTGTGTCGTCAAAGAACGAGAGAATAGCAGCTGGAGAGGACAACGCTCTGATACAATCAAAACGTTTGGGTTACGTTTCAAAGCAGACCCCTGCGGCTACGAGTGGGTGAGAAGCGGCGACGGCCGCGCTCCTCTGCCGCCCTTCCGAGCACCTCCGAAGGAAGCGGACTGACCCGAAGGGCGAGGTGGCGCGGCCAGGCACGTCAGGAAATAACGCAGCGAACAAGTAGCCGGCGCGGCATTGCGGGGCCCCCCTCCCCGCGCTGGCTTCCTGCGGCGCGAGGTGCCGGCCCGACGGCGGACGGGCGAGTATTAAAACGGCGCAAGTCAACGGGGTTTTCGTGAGTAAAAGCGGCCGGAAGATTGGGAGAGTAGTGATTAACTAAGAGAAAACAGTGATCTTGATTTGAGCCCCCCCCTAAGTATTAAAACTAGTATAAAGGAGTAAAGCCATAGGGTGACAGTAAAATTGCAAAAAGGGATCAGACAAAACACGGGAAAAACAGAGTAAATGCTCCTGTGAGCGCCAAAAGCAACTGACTTTGTATACAAATGGTTTTGTTTTTTTGTAATAAAGAAAAGTTCTCGTTACCCCTAGTCTCCATTGTGTAGATGAATAGATCCGGAGCCCATTCCCGAAAAAGAATTCCTGCCCCCTTTTTTTTAAATTTTTACGAAAATTCAGAGCTGTACGTGAAAATCGGACCTATACCATGTTAAAAAATGTATTTTACTCTATTCATACAAGAAATTTAAAGAAATAATTTGCAGCCGTTTTTGAGAAAATTTTGAAAATCCCCGGGGGGCTTTATATAAAGTACCCCCAAATTTTAAAGAATCTTTTTCAAAATCACAAAGCTTCGACTAGAACCAGATCGACCGGGGAATAACCATTTTGGAAGAAATCGTACGTATGGTTTAGACGCTAGCAGTGGTCACAGACGGACGGACAGACGGACGGACGGACGGACGGACAGACGGACGTTTTCCTTTCAATTGGGTTTTCGGTATCAAGGGCCTAGAAAACAGGGTTTCTGGCTACACCACGTGTTAAGGAATTTTTTTTCTTAATTTAGCAACTGGTTTTATCCACTTATTCGTTCTCACGGCCCGGCAATTAAATTTTTTCCGCCAAAAATTGGCCATTTTTTCGCGCAGCATTACATAACTTTCCCTATACTACGTATATCACTCCATGTATACGTACATATACGGGAAAGTAAAAATCAATGTTTGTTGGTTCATGCTTAATGTGCAACTGTGCAAGGCATCCAATTGCGATAAAAATGTGTCAACGTATTGCTTGCACTTGCTGGAAGACCATAGGCGTAGTTCAATTATTGTAATTCCACTAAATGGCGCTAGAGCACATGATGGCATTTCACTTAAATGCAATTCCCAATTCATGTGAGCTTCATTGTTACTGGGCGTTGCCGTGTGCGGTGAGACGAGGTCGAGAAGAACATGAGGAGCAGGCGTCGCAAGTTGATGAGAGGAGAGGGAAAAAGAGACAGAGGGAAAAGAGGCAGAGGGAAAAGAGAGGAAAAAGAGACAGAGGGAAAGAGAGAGGAAAAGAGACAGAGGGAAAAGAGAGAGGGAAAAAGAGACAGATGGAAAAGAGAGAGAGAGTGAGGAAAAAGAGACACAGATGGAAAAGATAGAGGAGAGAGGAAAATGAGAGGAGGAAAGATACAGAGGGAGGGAGAGAGGAGAGAAAAGAGGGAAGAGGAATATTTCCTGAATTTATTTCTTCTGCGGCAGCAACGCGCCGGGTACCAGCTAGTTATAATAATATAACATAATAACTTTGTATAGAAAATGCTGTCTCAAAATGTTTATCGCTTTTTCTATTCTATATTTCTTTCCGCTTCTTCCTGCTGACCAATCATCAACTGTAACTCATGTATCTTAAGAGGCGGTATACAGCGATCGCTATGTCGATGTCCAAGAAACCGCGTATATACTATAAAAAACCTCTTTGATTTTAACATAACTTTCTGTTATTTTCGATATTTGGCGCACTTTGGAACTCTGTTAGACATAATTTCATTCGTATATAAGTCCTATTAAACAACACTCGTGCTTTATAAATGTTCAGAAAAATCCCCTCCTTGCTTTCCGCATCATGGATTTATCGATAAACTCCAAAGCAGTCGAATATAGGTATTTCATTAAGAAATTTTGGCAGAGCGGATCACATGCACAAAATTCATTCAAGAACTCAGAGAAAGGACGTTGGGAAATATTCATTCGCGAATACTATTAGAGACAGGAACGGTTTGCCTGCGACAGTCTTTGATCCCTTTCCTTTAAGCCTGAATAAATTTAAAAGTAAATTAGTTTCCTAGATGTAGATATGAGAATTACAATATGTTTAATATTATTAATTTACTTGTCTGTTATATAAAGTAAGTTTTATTATTATTAATTATAATTTATTATTATTAATGTTATTATTTATGCGCAGTGAAGTGGAGTGGAGTGGTGTTGTGAAGTAGAGGAAAAAGAATGTATAAGAACGACATTACAGCTCAGTGATCCAACAGTGCGGTGAAGTGAAGTGTGGTGAAGTGGAGTGCTACGGAGGCTTGCACCGCGAAATGTTCACATTAATTTGTAAAGTTTGTAATTTTTGTAATATTGTTAAGTTACTATAATGTTAAATTAGTGTATTCTGCCACCAAGTCCTCAAACTAATTAATTGCAGAATTAGTAATAAATCTAATCTAATCTAATCTAATTAAAATAAATTACGAATAAATGAACAATCACAAAGGCACAACATTCCCCTAACATCGTACTACACGAATTCATTCGCAATTTCTGACCAAGAAACCAAAGTCTCGCGACCACTGCGTTCTCCGTGCCAAGTATCTGTGAGCTTATCTGCGCCGCCGGGAGCCACCGCCAGCGGATTAAGAGCAACACAACAAAGGCCTCTCAAACAGCACGCCCACTTGCGCCCGTCCCCGCTCCTCGCGAGTCTTTCGGGCACTTCGCACGATGTCTCATAACTCAAAAGAGTTTCCACACAGAAGAAAAAAACACCCTCGGAGGGTAAACATTAAGGGAGGATGTGCCGCTCACTTTTTTTTCCTTGCTCGCGTAGAGGCAAGGAGGCGGTGGAAACTTATCGAATAAATTCCTGCAAAGTGCACTTCCGCGCGCCGACCTCGCGCGAACAGTAGCGACATTTCTATTTGGACGCGTTGTTGGGTTCGGTGTGTTGCAAACCATTTGACTTTGAGGAGGGAGGAGAGGCGGGGGCCGACCGACACAGCGAAAGGAGGGAGGGGGGTTGTGAGGAAGGGACGGGAGACGGTGGAGGGGGCTGATTCGGTGGTGGTTGAGCACATGAATATTCAGCCGCCTTTCACTTTTACTCCCACCACTTTCCTTTCAATTACGCGACTTTCTCCCTAACCGCAGTGTTCAAACCTCACGTCTACCTCTTTACATAAAGAATAAAAGAGAACTAAGTATTATTATTATTATTATTATTATTATTATTATTTTTATTATTATATACACTAGGAAGAAGAATGATATCGGCATTAAAATTTATATTGCATCATAGGATTGCTCTTTAATCACAGTTACTTAGAAAAGTAACCACCAAAATGAGATCTGGAAACTAAAATTATTCTTTTAGTCCAAGGCAATAGTACGTCTATATAAACACAAGTCTTAAATGTGTGGTTCATAACACACCGTTTATGACTAAATTATTTCAGGGGGAATTTTTTTATCCTCTTACGATTTCTTGATGTTTGGATTTCGTTTTTAATTAAATATTTTTTTATATTCCTAGAGATATTTGTATTCCCGAAACCGAATTCAACAATAGTGAGAAAGTGCGGCATTCCCACACTTTCCCTTCATTCAGTGATACTATTTATTACTCAACAACTATTCATTTTTTAAATAAAAGTGCATGACGTCATTTAAGAGTGCAAAACGATGGGATATACTCGATTAAGAAAAACATTTCTTCATTCAATATTATTCCAGTAGAAAATTCGAAAGAATATTTGGATTATGTTGAACAAGGTTATATATTCACTTCCCTGACATCAATCGCTTAGCATCTTTCCATTTAAAAAAATTCATTCCCTATCCATGTTCGAACTTCCACTAATTCAAACAACACATTACGTTTGTGAACGTAAAATCAACTATGGTTTCCATCCGGGATGCAGCTCACACCGAATCTAGCATCATTCTACGTTCTGTCACTGTACCATTCAAGTTGAAAACACAATTCCTGCTTCCCTCGTTCGTCATTTACTTTTGGAATATAGTTGCATTTTTGCTTTAAATTTTGCTAGAACTTGATCTCGCTTTCTTCCGTAAAATATTTAAATATTTATTTGTTTTTCTGTATTTCATTATTTTTATAGACCCGTTTAGCTCATTTTGACATTGATACTTACAAAAATTTGCTTCGTGGTGTTCTATTGTTTTCCGAAAATTGTGATTCACTTTTTTAAAGTTAATGTTTGTATGAATATTTGCCACCCTAACCCACCCCTTCTTTATTTATTTTGACCTGTCGTTCTACTTATTATTCCTCAGCTACGGCGCAATACAGAAATAAACACCACTATTTTCGAATTTCGAATTCATTTGTTTATGCAAACATGTTGCTTTTGGGGCTATTAAAATAAATAGATATTAGGGTTTTTGATGAGTCCGTATGGATCGTCTCACAATTTGCCACTAAGTTCCTTCTGCTCGGCAGCCATCAGTTGGCCTGCTCAGAACTGCAAGTGCTCCCAAATTGTCGCTTTCATAATGGCACATATGTCTCCAGCATTCGGCTGTTAATGACGGTAGAAACTATGGAAAACTCCCTCTTATAGCAATGAGTCGGCCTAAGAACCTAAGATAGCAGCGGCTGAATTCAATCTAACAATTTAGGACAGTGACGAAATCCGGCATTGTCGAGACCCTAACCTTAGGACCTGCGGGCTGGAGACTGCAAAGACAACAAAAACGCTTCTTCTTTGCCATCATTAGCCGGTCATTTCCGTCATAAACTACGATAGGTAGTCTTGCTGTGTGATCGACAAGATGGATGCCACTTGGCTTTTGCGTAAGGAGCTGTTGCGCACCGCACCGCGTTGGGGCTGGTGCGGAGTCCCGTCTTCGCTCCAAGTTTCCCTCTCCCATGCGCGCTCATCCCGCGGCAATCCCGTGCGATGACTTTGCTCCTCCTCCTCCTCCGCTGCCTCTTGTTTATCCTCTCGTCACCGCGCCGCTTTCTAATAGAGATTTAGTAGAGGAGGGCGGAGGCTCGTGCAGCCCTCCCGGCGTGAAGACGCGTCTTAAGTTGTTTCGGCCCTAGCAGGGTGATTTAGGGCTTTGGCAGCCCGCGAGACTCCGCAACTTCCTAAGATGCCCAGGACGTTGGCGAAGGTACAGTTGGTGGTTGAGGGGAGGACGGGTGGAGAGGAGTGCTGGCGGAGGTGAAGGCAGAAGCGGAGGCGAAGTCAGATTCAGGAGAAGTTTGAGGTGGGGTGGTGGTCGAGGTGGAGTTAGGGAGAGTGAAGGCAGAGGTCAAGACGGAGGTGGGAAGTTTGAGGCGAAGATGGAGCTGGAAGAGGTATATTTGTGGAGACGGAGGCATTGGGGTAGGCGGAGGGGGTGGCGGATGTGGACAGCGGAGGTGAAGACGAAGGCAGAGAAAGGAAGGATATAATTCAAAGGCATTGAAGGCATTGACGACAGCGATGGTGGAGGTGGAAAGAAAGGCGGAGCTGGAGGCGAAGGCAATAGAAGTGGGGGATGCGAAAACTGACGCGAAGGCGGACATGCAGACGGATGATGGAAGCGTAAGCAGGGGACGCAGAAGAAAGCGGGGGGAGGACCAAGCGCAGAAACGGAGGGAGAGGCTGAAGGAAAGACGGAGGGAGGAGCGTAGACGAAGGCGGAAGAGGTGATATAGTCGAAGGTGGAGACGTAGACGAAGATGAGTGAATGCGGAGATGGAGGTGAAGGTGGAGGCGAAGACGGTGGTTTAGCAAAAGGCGGTGGTGTAGGAGAAGGTAAAGGCGTGGCGAAGGTAGACGGGAAGAAGACAGCAGGGGTATTGCCAGTGGAAATGAACATTATTCTATTCGGTTGATAACATTTCAAAATGAGGAAACCCAAGTCCTCCTCCAAAATGGAAGCATTAGTTCAGCGTTCACAATAGAGCTGCGCAGTCAACCGGAAGCGGAAGTGGTTCTCTACGCTCACGCTTCCGCTTGCGCCGTCGAGGGGGAGTGGGCGAAGCGGGGGAGGGGGCGTTGATGCCACGATGAACGCAGGGAGAAGCGAGGGGGGGTCTTCTTTCGCGTTGTCGAATATCACACAACTGCTCGAGGTCGTCCCAGCGGTGTGGTGACCTCCCTCTGTACATGGGCAGATTGGTATCTTGGTCACCCACCAGTACGACTATCCGTATTCAATCAAGGTAAACAGAGAAGAGAATGTCACTTCTCTGTCATTTCTTCGGTACATGTGTTCTTTTTTCTGCCAAGTTGGCTCAGCTTTTTCAACTGCGGTGCGAATAAAATGCCTTGCCGTCAAGAATGAGTTCAGTAGAAAAAGTTTTCCAGGGAAATAACAAGGTTTTCTTTGTGTAGTGATAAATATTATTAAAAATTATTTTTCTTCTTAGAAATTACTATAACTTTCATTGATGTGTTTACAATAAATGTGAGAACAGTTTTTGTATTAATTTATTTCTATGTAGAGAATAAAGAGCACAATTTGTTTTATTATTTACACGCACTTAGCCCCTTAGCAACCAACCATCTAAACAACCCTTTAAGAACACGTCCATAGCAAATGTCATTAAAATGCCCGAGAGTCCATTAAAAATATGTTAGCGGACTTTCGTGTTTAGAATTTTATCAGTGCTCGTGAATCTTGGGATAAATATGACTTTAACACAAAACACAATTTTCGGAGAATAAATGTAAACAATTGTCAGAAGAATATGTACCCGGTAGTATGATTCTTTCTCTTGTATGTTGTTCGCGATTAAGTCTGCAAGTTCTGATCCCCGGCAAGCACCAAATACTCCAAAAACAAGGAATGACCTTCAAAAGCAGGTATATGCGATCGTCAGCCTCTTGTAAGAACTAGTTACTTGCTATTCTGATTTTTAGACTTGTAATTGGTTGAGATTTTTTCTTCAAATATTCAATAACTTATAATAGTATATTCAAATAAATTTTAAATAATTAGTCTTCACTATTACTATTATTTCAAATTGTATAGAATGAATAACACGTGGATACTCAGTATTTTCATCTATTTTTCTACATTTTTCAGCATACTAAAGTATGGCTACAGACTAGTTGGTTTTAAAGTATTTGATCGTTCGTTCAAAAATGCTAGCATAATATCTTCGTTAATGCCTCGAACATTCCTTTTCGTTCGTCAATCACAAAATAAATCATCAGCTTTTTCATAAGTGGTTACAGATATAGAAGGCATCAAACTATATCTTGCATCGTCTGCTTCCTGCAGAATAATATTGGCAACGAAAATATCTGCTGATACTTCGAATTCCAGGATATTTTTCAATCAGCTTGCATTACCACAAAAAGCATTCATCTGTTTAATCACAAACAAAATAACCAGTACAACCAACCCTTGCTACAGACAACCGAGAGTAATGACAACTTTTTCTTAACTCATGAAAGTGAAAAAAGTTTATTTTGAATAAGCGATAAACTAGAAATAACAAAAAACATTGTATGTGACTCGCCCTCTATTAGTCTTTAAGGACTTAGGAGGAAGGTTAACTACTCGGCTTCTCTATCACTCCGCCTCGCAGTTAACCTTCCGGCTTCGCCCTTAAAGACCCATTTAGAGTACTCGCGACACAGATAACTGTAAATTATATACACCCATTTTCAAAAACCTGTTTTTTCAATTAAATTAATAATATTTTAAATGGTTGTAATATAAACCTTGTTTATTTTAATAGCAGATAGACGTATATTAATTAATCATATCATGCCTTTTGAGGAAATTTTGTTATAAATAACCAGTCATAAGATTTTCACATGTTCAAATTTTTTCGTACGTCATAATATTTTGTTGTTTATTTTGGTTATTTGAAGTCAGATTTAACAAAACTGAGATGAGACCTACCATTTCACACGGTGAAGCGTAACTTATGTTTTGTTAAATAATAGATGTGTGTTAAATAATAGATAGTATGAAGTTCAGAAACATAGTTCGGCTATACTAGTAAAAAGGGTGATGAACCTAGTAATGTGAGAGCTTTTGCCTCGGCCTCTCAAGTCTGCGAGTTACTCAAAGCAAAAAAACCAACACAATATCGGAAAAACCGATTTGACAAATTATGCTCGAGATATCGATCAATACAAAAATCAGAGAATCTACGTAAAAATAGTTAAAAGTACACGATATGGCGCAAAACGAACGTGACATTTCCTGAATTATGTAGTTTTTTGATTTCCTTCAATCACGTTTACGCAATACAAGTCACGCAATGGTCATACCATCTCTTGCCAAGTTATAATATATTAGATTTATGGCATTTTGGGTATCTGGCATGAAAACACACGAAAATCCTCACGCATCATTTGAAATTACCGCGTGTTGATTGATGTGTTTCATAAACGGTGACAAATGTATGAAACCTTTTAAATTCTGAAGGGTGTTCACGTTGTAAACGATGTAAAAATCGATCACAAATAATACAACAAAATACAAATATCGTATCATTAAAAAACATTGACATACCAACTTGTCTGATTCACCGCACAAGTGTCAAAAATAAGAAGTTACGGACGTATTAGAAGTATAGAGGCAGATTTTAACAAAAAGCATACTGATTGTTCGCTCTGTTCAATATAAGAGAGGAGAGAGAGAGAGAGAGAGAGAGAGAGAGAGAGAGAGAGAGAGAGAGAGAGAGAGAGAGAGAGAGAGACTGGGTGTTGACGCTTGAGAAAGAAAAATCTTATATTCTTGTGTTTTTTTACCTCCAAGATACCATTATCCACACCTGATTCAATACGCAGAAGCTGCATAGAAGGGATGGCAATGCGAGCACAGTCCTACAGCTTGTATTTCTGGAGAGTTGTCGGCTGTACTCCAGTCGGGCGCCCTAGCACTCTTAGTCCTCTTTTCCTCCGCTGATTTTATTTATCAACGTAACTAAGGACTAAAAAGCCACATGATACGTGTAGGGGCTGAAGTATATTATTACCATGTTTTCTTGTGCTCCAGAATCTCTACGCCTTTCTTTTACTATTCGTAGTTTAATTATGAATAATGATACTAACAAAACATTGTTAACAAAATTTGCAAAGTAACAATTTTCGCTTCTGAATAACAGAAAATATATTTGTAATGGCAAACAAACTATAGACCTGGTATTTTGTATTGTTGACAAACCACTCCTCCCAACCATACTTCCGCTATAACTAGGAAAAATAGAGTTCAACAAATTATACGTTTAATAAATATGCAGTTTGCCACGAAACAAAAGAAGCTAAAGCATCATTCGTTCAATCGATCATAGGAAATTGGATGCAAAACTGAAGTAGCATACTTGTTGCAGGCAAACTTAGTATTTCAGAATTAAACAATACATAATGTAATTAAAATAAATATGTTCACTTTCGATGGTCAGTCTAGTATCGTAAATTCGGAGGCCCCGTCCTCGTTCATCTGAATGGAGTTCCCGGGCTTCCGCGTGGACCCCTCCCACCGAAGGAGAAGCCTTATTGAATTAGGAGGCGATTCCATTTGGCTTCCGCCCGTGAATGGATGTGCGGAGATTCCGGGCCCAATTAGCTGTTTAGTCGCTGCGGCGGAGGGGAGGACGGGGATAATTGAGGTTGCCCAAGGAACGAGATTGGAAAGACCTGCGAAGGCGGAAGGCATAGAAAATTGAGAATAAGAAAGGAGAACATTGGAAGACGAGTGATAGAGGCAGAAGTTCGTATACACCAAGGCAAACGGAAGACAATAATAATGCCGTTAAAGCAGAAGAATGATGAATGATGAAGATGAAAAATTCTACCGATGTACTCAGACTGTCCTCGCTGATATAACTCGAAGAAATACCCTACAGAAACACGAAGAATCGGAGAGAGGGCACGCGGACGCGAAAAAGAAGGGGAGAGCAATTGGACAAAATGAAGGAGGTGGAGGCAGGCAAAAGAAGGAGGCTGGTCGAGGACGAAGAAACGGATTGTGGCAGAACGGAGAGAAGAATGAGAAATACGGAGCGAGACGAGAGAGCAAGGAAGGAAGGAAAAAAGGAAGGAAAAGGGCAAGGAAAAAGGGAAGGAAAAAAGGAAGGAAGGAAAGCTGGAGTAGAGACAGAGTGTTGTGGGACGAAGCTAGGTGAGAACAGGAAATGTGTGAAGGCTCGAGGCCGGAGGGTGAGGGCGGTAGGTCGGAGCCAGTTTCAGTTCGCGGAGCAAGGACGACGGGTGAAGTAAGACGGAAGGAAACGAAGTGAGGAGAACTGGTGCGGGGGAGAAGGGTTGGTGTCGGCCGGGGATGGGAAAAAGCGGGGAGAGGGGGAGAGCGGGGCGGAGAGAGGCGGGGCGGGAGATGCAATGCGGGGAGATACGATGCGGGGATATGCGGGGCAGGAGATGCGGGGCTGAAGATACGGAGTAGGAGATGCGGGGCATGAGATACGAGGCTGGAAATGTGAGGCGGAGAAGAGAGAAGACAAGCGCAGAGGGACGGGGAAGAGTAGGTAAGAGCGGGAAGGAGGGAACGGCGGGGAAGGGGGGATGATGGGAGAGGAGTGGGCTAGGAGGGGCAGGAAAGAATGTAAAGGGGGAGGGGCAGGAAAGGACAGGAACGGTGGAGGTAGCGGGGAAGGACGGGAAGGGGCCAGGAAGAACGGTGAGAAGCGGGGAGGGACGGGAAGGGGTGGAAAGGGCATGGGAGAGGCAGGGAAAGGAGGGGCGGGAAGGGGAGGAGGCCGGGCGGGACAGAAAGGGGGTGGCATGGAGGGGCGGATAAGGAAGGGGAGAGCGGCGCGGGGGGGTTGGACGCACGTTGCGGGGCGTTGTTTTGTAAAGCGAAAGGCCGCCCCACTCCCAGCGCTCGGCAGCTGCGCTGTTTGCGGCTGCTAACGAGGAAATATCGGTCCGCCCCCGCGCCGGGGCCGGGGCCCAAGCCCCCAAACAGCGCATTCAAGCGAGGTAAAGGCAATTTCCGATTCAAGATTTTCATTACTCTCTTGAGAAAAATATTGGTGTATTTTATTCTTTGTTGACAAAATCACCTCAGAAAATCACTTCATTATCGTAAAAGATCATGCAAAATAATTTGATGATCCATTCTTTAAAGTTAGAGTTTACAGAGAGCTTTTCAGCATAGTACTCAAATTATTAGTAATATTATAATGAGAATGCATTTTCAAAAATGTTGGCGCCATCTTCAAAGTTGCAAAAAGAATGTAGAAAAATACGATATTGATGAGAAAGTTAAATTATTTATTCACGAAACGAGATTCATAATGCCTTATAGTTCTACTCAACACGCTTCCACTATCATAGAATTCAGATCTTCGGAGAAAATGAGGTTGACGTATGTGAATCTATTATGAATGTGAGGGTAGTAATATTTAATGCTTACATAAGAAGACAATAAGAATTTTGCAATATCAATGTCTGAAATATTATCCCCCGAGAAGAACATTCTTAACGTAAACAAATCAAGAAATATCTTGTTGCAAGTATTTAATATCCAGTATCCAATATCTTGTTGCATTATTTAAAATTATTCTTATCCAAACAATAAATAAATTTGTGAGAGGTTTAGTGTTATTGGCAGTTTCACATTATAAATACGTACGTGATTGTAATTCCGCATTATCCTTTCCTTGATAAACAATTCAGTAATTATTATAAAACATTATAACCTACAGAGAATACATTGTGTCTTATCTTCGTGTCTCTGGGAAGTCGCGTTTTGGATATCGTTTTGCCATCAACAAATAATAACTAATTCATTCTTTCTGGATCTATTGTACCTCTATATTTTTAAATTCACATTAATCTTCGATTGGCAGAACACTGGTTAAAATTCAAGCGTTCCACTACGGGAGTGATGTAAAATATTTTTGAAATAAATAAATCTCTCGTTAGTGATTCGTCGCCCTGTGTAACTGCTGCCAGAGTTGGAAATGCAGATTCATCAGTGCAAAAAGTTCATTCGGTGTGCCACCAGACCGTGCTATAGAATAGAGCTGAAATTAAATTTGCATAGCAAATGGTAGCTTTTGAATCATGCCGTTTGTCTTAAACATTTCAACAGCGTATGTATAACATGCAAATACTCGTGGAATTTATATGGCATTGAATATGTTTACACCAATTTACACTACAATTTTCTAAAATAACTTAAAACTGGAGTTAAACAGAAAAATTGGGTACGTCTGTAAAACTTGAATATGAATAAGGATATTCAGAATTTTCGAAGATCAAGCATGACATAAAAACGTAGTAAGAGGCTTTGACAGTCTCTTACCAATGAGAAGTGGGTGTGAGGTTCAGCGATGACCAGTGTAATTCTTGCTTAAGCAAGGACTATCTTGCTTAAGCAAGGAGTTATCGTTTTATCGTTTATGACCTATATTATTAGAGTCTTCCTTAACCCTAAGTGACAGTCCCATCTTTCAATAGTCATCATATATTTACAAACGATTTCAAAACCGTCACCACGTTAAATAGTTTCGTGCGAACTCCAGAGTATTCTTGCCGTCAGGTGAAGCTCACAAGTTTTAAATTTTCTTTAATACCTGTCGTTGCACAGAACACTTGTTTATTTAGAACAACGGAGTAATTAGAAACTGTTGAACTAGTTCTTAAAAAAGGACGTAGCCAACTGTGCCTCCGTGGAAAGGAGAATATGTTCAGAAAAATATTTAAAATATGTACGAACTTTTCACACCTCAAAAAATGAGTATATTTTAATTCTAACTTTCATAAAATAGTGCGTAATACATTACATGTTTTATTTAATAGGTAATCATTGCACACATAAATTACATAACCAGATACTACGAAGTTTGGTCGAAGGTCTTTAATCCGTTACAAAACCTACAACCTAAAGCAGTGGTGTCAAGGTATTCTATTGGTGGCAGTGGCACGTCTCGTGGCATCGTAGCATGACACAAGCGTCTCTGTGCAACCATCATCGAGAAAGAGAACTATTACGAGTAGCAGCAACCCCACCGTTTTACAATAGGGATGGCGTTGCCTCTGGTGGCGGGGTAATGAACTGCGTGGAGGGGCGATTTCGTCGTGGCACTCTTGCCACGAACTCCTGGTCGTGACATCGACCTTGATAACACTGACCTAAAGCATAACAAAACTTGTTCTTAAAGCGTATTATAAGTATAAGCGTAATATAGCTAAGGAATAATATACTCGTTCTCTTAAAAACATGTCGAATTAGTACATAAATACATTTTTATTCAATAATTTTGTTATTTATTACAGGGACCGCCGTTGCCCCCACCACCACCACCACCACGGGCCAGGCACAGTGCTACGCATCGGTTGATCATAATCTACTCTCTACTCGCGTCCCCTTTAGATCTTGCCCCTTTAACCCGGGAATGGTAACGCGGGGGTCTATGGGACCCCCACGATACTTTCTTCCCGCTTGTTGTATTTCCCATGTTGGCTACCCTGACCATTGCTTTAGTACCTTCCTCTTTTTGTATCACGATATTCAGTGTGCTCTCAGTTTGCACTTTAGTGAGTTTTATCCGTGTAGCAAGCTATTGTTTTATTTGAGGTGTCCAGAGACCCCGTCGTTATCTTCCACGTTATCAAAGGTGTCTTCAGTCTCGTACATTCTATTAGTTTGAGAACGTATTGCATGCTGTTTTTTTAAGTTAGGATTCCCCTGCAAAATGAATACTGAAGTGCTACGAACATTGTAGGTCACTTTATATGTTAAGAAAGGAGTGGAAGAATACGCCAACTTTTGCTGAAAGCGGGAACAGAATATCGTTACTCACCCGCCCTGAAAAAAGCAGTCTGCACGCAATTCCAAAACACCCGGATAATGTTTTCGTTGTTTATTGATTTGGATATGATTGAGAGAATTACAGAATACACCAACATCAAAAATTAAATGGATTAGAGATGAATAAAAATTATCGCAGCAGCAATAACACTGACAAAGGGGAAATGAAGGCAGTAATTGTGCTACGTATTTTGGCTGACTGGGTCTGTGAAATCAGGGAATCAAAATCTTACTGAATTGTGAAACGTGGATAATGTGTGTATTGAAATTTTCCATTGTACTTTGAATTTGAAAGATTTCAATTTCTGCTGCGAAAATATGGGCTTGGATGTGGACAACACGCGCAGACCGGTAGCAAAATTAACTCCAAATATTAAATGCGTTCCTGATGAATTCTCAGAATTGTTTAGGAACTAAATTCTTAATAAATTGTTTAATTACACGCAAAAAATTGTTAATAATGGAAGAATAATATTATATTAATTTATTTTTTAATAATTTAGCATATATCATGAAAAAAAAGTGTGGGGGTCTGGAGACACCCCAAGTTACCACTTTAGTTTCAAAAAGTCACGTTACCAAAGCCGGGTTAAATGTTGCTTTCCCGGCCCCACCCACTCCCGATCTTCTCTGTCCGGTCTGCCCGTCCAATCCTGCAGCTGGGGTGGGTTGATTGATTGCTGGTGATTCCGGGTACGTCAACTTACTGAAGTCATTAGTTCAGTTGTAGTCTCGTTAGGGTATGTTTTTTTCATCGGGAGGTGGCGGTGATCTTCCTACGCTTGATGGCGAGATCCGATGCCGACCTACTGTCGACTATGTGGTTTTCCCCAACCAGGTATCTCCCATTAGCGGGGGCACCGGCCCAGCCGAGAGAAACTAAGCTCCCGACCGGTCTCCCGCCATGTCTGGTAGTGTAGTGCATGTAAGTGTGTGTGTGCAAAGGGTGAGGAGAGGAGAAGGAAGAGGAAGGAAAGATTGTGCGCGGTCCGTAGCCCGTTTGTTAGGGTACTGCTACGGCATTCGCATGGGAACTGAGGTGAAGATGGCTCATCTAAACCGAAAGGCGCAACTAGGGAGGACTTTTGCCTTGTACCTGAACTATTTCTTTGTCCAAATGAACTACCACGTCTTGCAATAGTGAATATTCACTCCTTATAGACACCCAGTGAATGATCTAAGAAGCCGAGTGCACTGAGCGTACTAGTCTGTACGGTCTCGTCCTGAAGTGTTGCTAGTTCGTATCTTGCCTCGGGCATGATGTTTGCTTCTTGGTTGCAGCATGGTGAAGTTGACCAAAACACCATAAATAACCTTTTCAAACTCAAGCCCCGATTATAAGTTTTGGGGGATTGGGACATCTGCAGGCCTTGCCCACATTAATTCACTTCAATCATTTTACTTAAAATCGAAAATTCTGTACATCCATAAACGTACAACCCTTTTCCACCAATAAAAATACGTCAAATGTATGCAACAGACGCAACGCCCTCGAGGCACCCACCACGGCTTTTTTTCTCTTCTCACTTGGCACTCGTCGGTGCTGAAAATATCACAACGCTTGCATGTGGATGAGGTGCTTGGCTTTCATCGCAAGGTGCCATTCACTCGTAAACGGATTGCTGCGTATCTCTTTCAGAAAACGAAGATGATACTTCTGTTTCTTATCTCCAAACGTTTAGCAGGACCCTCCGTCCAGGAGCGTGCCTTTCTGGAGGCTTTTCGCAGACATCGTGTTCATCGCCGAGGCAACTGATACACCGCACACGCATCACGGCACGGAGCTGCGTCATCAGGTTAACTCGATCTGTCGCGGCGGAGAAGCGATGGCGTGGGCGGTTGAGGGGGGGGAGGGGAGGGGAGGGGAAAGGGTGGGATAGGCCCCGAGGCGACCGCGTCTGTTTGCCCAGGAGATTGGCTGGCGAGCGTGGCCAAGAGGCAGGGCGGGCAGGGGAGGAGAGGGAAGGATAGGCGTGGTCTGGTGGGCGAATGCGCAGACGAAGAAGAAGCGCAGAGGAGAAAATGGAAGAGGGGGAAAGGGAGAACTGGAGGGCAAAGGTGCAGCTGTTGCTAGCCAAAGAGTTGGCACAACACGCAGGGGGAGATTCTATATTTTTTGTTTTAAAATATGAATGTTGTCAACTTCAGATATAAGTCTATTATATTGGTTTTTCATGGTGGTTATACAGATTATAATGGAAATCAGAATGCTCTCCGAGTTGTTACAGAATTATAATTTCCTCTTATACTCCAGAAATAATTGTTTGAATAGTAATTAAATTACTAAGTTACCTGATGTGTTTGTAAAATCGTGCGTCTTAACAAATACGTGATCATTTAGTTTGTAGCACTCTTCATGGTATTCTTCTGACGTCTATTATCTATCATTGATGATGAAATGAACAGACTGTTCTGATGTTCTGAAGTTGATTCTGAGCGCGTGAAGTAATGTAACTAGTCATTAGAAAATAATTATTGCCACCTAAACCAATCACTCCACTGGCACTTGGAAACAAAAGGACCGCGTCTCCCGATACGTAAATATGGAGCGCGTAAATAACATTAGTAGACGAGTCAAAAGGCAGCTGTTGAGTACCCCAACCCGATGCCACTAGCTGAGGTTCCAGATGACTTCTGCGAGAGATAAAGGATTTCGAAGTATTTCTTTCCGAAGAGAATCCTTTTCATGGTTAAGGTCAAGATTCTATCGAAATTCAGGAATGACCGCGACGCGTTTCACAATTTTGACACGTTTCTGAGCATTACAGATCCAGAATAACACTGTCAAGATTACTCAAATGTCAACACAAGTTCTGTCAAAATGGGTTAAACCAGCCATGTCAAGGGGGCCGGTGGCCGGAGGCCGGGGGGCCGGGGGCCGGGGGCCGGTCGGGGGCAGGGGGCAGGGGCAGGGTAACATGCTTACTAGAACTCGCGGGCACTACGTCTAGAGAAATCGACGGGAGATTTAAAAGTGAGGGTTGTACAAATTTCTCCGGATTAGCGATTCGTCAATGGATAGCTGGTCAAAGAGAGACTTTGGGAGAAGTTACTTGACTGTAATTGTCACAAATTTAGCTAAGTTAAATGACATTTTCTCTTTAAGGTAAAGAAATTATCCATTATCTATCAAATAATGCAACAGTCCAATTTCAAATACTGTATTGAGAGTAATATTAAAAAAAGTAAAATTAAAATAATATCGATTTTGTAATTCTGCTTACTTAAGAATGATTAATAAGCATGGACTTTCTACGTTCAAGTTAGAAGGTTTAACAGAGAAATATTATTATCTGTTAAAAGCGCTATCCGTCCATAAGTAAGAATTGTTAACTTCCATAAGATAGAGACTTCTTAATTTATTTCTTATTATTCCTGCATAAATGAATAGTTGAATGATGTAATAACACAAAACAAGACAAAAACAAGGAAGGAATTCGCCATTAAAACATATTTCTGTCACTTAGAAAAGATGTTCATATAAAGGAGAATTAAGTAAGAAAATAAACATGTAATAGTAATAAGTAGTGAAGCATATAAGCATAATATCATTATGGATTATTTGATAGAAAAAATCTAGCAAACATACTTTCGTATGACGCCACTGTTCACCGCCTCGCACCGCTTCAGCTTGCGCATGTACACCCCTTTCTGGATTTTTAGGGGAAAGGGGTTCAGGGTTAGGGGAAGCTGCCCTTGCCCGTACGAGTGCCGGGCTCCCCAGGTGGGCAAGTAGCTCGTGTGGACGTATTTTGACGTGCTTGCGTTAAACTCTAAATAAGTATAAAACCTTTCAAAACCAGTTTATCTATTTGTAAGTTCACTTAATTTAAATACGTCACTGAGAGTTCTCATCCAAGCAGAGTAATTAACACGAGTAGGGACGCAAACGGTTACTTTGCATGTGACGAACTATATCACCACGCGTAGCTCCGTTAAGTAATCAGTTCTTCGTGTTTGGGTGTATTTCAAACAGGATGTCGGAGTAAAGAAAATAATCCCCGGTGACGAGATAAGGAAAGTGGAAGACGTCATTTGTGGAGTACGATTTTCTATAAGCAGCGCGGGGGCTTTTAAGTGACACGTTAAAACCTTACTTAATAAACAGCACCTAAAACCCGCATCATGGGAAGATGAAGTTCTTCGGTATCGTTCCACGTACGCGGCTAACTGGGAACACAATGGAGTTAGCAGGAGCCATTACTCTGTCAAAGTACTTTCACTATGCATCTTTTACAGCGCACAGGGTGTTAAGTATATACAAACTTTAAGGCGAACGACAACGCGCTAGCTTGGAGAAACCAGAATTAAGCCTAAATTGTGTGCGTGAAAGTGCGTGTTTGAGCGTATGTGTGTTTGCTTTAACCCTCACGAAAATTATACTTGTGAAACTCTTTATTTTGAAAAGCAATAAAATCACCTTAGGAATACGATCTCGAATTTTTGTTCTTAAAATCGTCTGTTAAAGGTACTTTTAAACAATAACTGCACACTCACGATAGGATTGTCGTCTTTTAGTGCTGACCCAAGCTATATATCTTTCTCAATGAAATTAATCCTTCACTTTTAGATCTTTAAATGTTTACTTAATGATCTAGAATTAAGGGGTAAATTTTAGATCTTTAAATTGTAGAGGAGGAAGTACAATTTTTAAAACAAATTGGATTTGTTGAATACTTTCACGGAAAAAGTAACAGTTCCCAAAAAATTCATAAAAGAAATTAAGGTACCTGAGTTACGTGAAACAAACTGTGATGTTAATGCTCAATTACTAGAAATAGGAACTAAACATATAAAATATTATTGATAGTATCCTTAACATAATTTTATGGTATTGGTATACCTATCTTCACCTGTAAGAACGTAGAAAAGAAATACATTCAGGCTACTTTCTCGTAGTTAGAAGACTTGACACCATTTAGCACTTAAGTATTCATCGCAATAGCCGAATTATCTATTTCATAACACAAAGAGGAGGAAAGTTTTGGTTCATTGCCAACTCTCACTAGTTAACTAATGACGCACGGTAACAGCAGTTTTGAGTAGCTGGAGTTGCAATGTTGTCCAGTAGAGTTAAAGTTCCAGTGCGGCGAGGAAAATGTTCGAAAAAACGGTTGCAGGAATCCGTCTCCTTATTTTGGATATGATCGAATTTCAAGAGGTAGAATTGAGTACTGTTTAATTTTTTTGACATATAGCATTCTGATATTTAATAAAACAAATTACTTTTCAAAGTCAATATTTAAACAAAAACCTTTAAATTTTTTACATTAATTGAATATTTTAGAAGAAATTGGTAGTCCAGTTTGTAAGAAATACATAGTGTGGATTTTACTTTTTTTTTCAGAAGTAATTTTCTTGGAATTAACACACTTAAGGAATCAAGAATTAAACTACCGTTAGGTAAAAATAAAAACGGACAGTGTAGAAATATTTCTTGGCATGTCTCTACCTGCCTTGGCCTTATCTAAAGATATTGGGTTAACCCAAGGATTTATATCCTAAACTCAATTCTACGTCATTTTCCTGGTTTAAATAAATGTGAAAATTATGGTAAAATACATCGTTCTCAAAACTCTGTTACCACTTTTGTACTAGATTGCAGCTGTCTCAAAGATTTTAGAGGATAAGTAACTCCAATATCGTTTTTAGGCAAGAATATTCAAAACAAATATTTTTTAATGTTTGTATTATTTTTACAAACGTAATTTAATACATACAGCAACCAAGACGGAGTAAGTAGCGCCGAAACGTCTGCTGATGTTTCGTTGATCGGGGGGTTTTAAGTTCGAGTCCGGATGACTTAAGTATTTTCAACACAAGATAACTAGAGAAGGTCAAACTCACCACGGACTGGATGATAAATCCAGAACCCCTGTTCGGTTGTAACCGTGGCTTTGCAGGATCAGCTGAGGCGGAAACACGGATACTACCGTAAACAATAGTCAGACAAAGATTTTTCCACAAAATACTCAGTCCTCCACAATCCTGACGACAGTGCGTTGTAAACGATGGGTTCATTCATCATCTTACGGCCTATCCCCTCTTATAAGAGACCATGATACATACTGTGTTTGTAACTTCTAGGTCACCGTGACATATTATGTGTTTCTATTTCACAGGCACCGAAGTTATTGAATTGAAGCATTGAATTAATTTAATTCTTATACAAAACTGATAAAGATTACATTCCGTGAATAAGAGCCATCAGCTTCTGAACCGTCTGAAACCTCATAATCCCTCACCACCACTTGAGTGCGCCACAGTCTCCATATTACGTAAGTATTTTTAGGAAGCCGCCGCACAGGAGAAGGAACAGGCTACTTGAACTTCCTCCTCCGCGACTCGGATCGTCCGCGAGTGCTGTCGACGGCTCCTCTGGGGGCGAAAAGGGGAAGGAAACGGCGGGACAGCGCGGCCGGGGGCGACGACGGAGGGTAGTGAGGGAAGGGGTGGGGGCGAGAGCTGGCACAGACGACGACGGTCGCCCACGGGACCCAAGCTACTTTCCATCGCTTCCCTTCCATTGATTTTTACGTCCTCCCCTCCCTGCTCCACCCCTTGGCCGATGACCTACTAGCCCCACCGTCCCTCGACCTGTGAGGATGAGCCTCTTTCTGCGAGTGAATTAAAACCACAGTCATATGAATGATTCCGATGAGGAAGTCAAAATCCGGTGCTCGGACCTTTCTGCGCCTCGCCATCTTCCGCAAACTCTCTTGTTCTCTTTTCCCCCTCACGTCTCTGGGGCCCACCTCGCTTATTTTCGCCACCGGCAGAAACAGGCCTAGGTTTGAGTCCAGACGGTGGCAGGATATTCGACACTTCTCAGCTAGCTTGAATTCCGTCGCTGTCTGGAGGAGAATTCTGGCAGCTAGCTGCTCTGATTGGTAGTTTTCCGTGGATTCTCAAATCAACACCAGGGAAATGCCGGAGCAGTTTCCTGACAAGCAGGATACGGACTGCGCGCGATCTTTCCTACCTCTTCCTTGTCCTATCTTTACCTCTTACTTACATACACTAACATGCACTACACTACTGCACATGTCGGGAGGCCGGTCGGGATCTTGGAGCTTAGAGATTGACGCGGCAGCCTCGGTGCCCCGAAGGTGGGAGATACCTGTATGGGGAAAACCCCGCTAGCCGACAGTAGATCGGTGCTGGATCTCGCCATCCAGTGGGGGAAAATCACCGCCACCTTCCGAGCTACAACATGCACATGGGTATGTGTGTGAGTGTGAGTGAGTGTATGTAAGTGAGTGAGCGTGTGTGTGAGTGTGTGTGTGTGTGAGAGAGAGAGAGAGAGAGAGACATAGAAAGGGAGGGAGAGAGACAACATCATTCCACAGAAACCACAAAAAACTACCGATTAGAGCAAGGGGTCGCTAGAATTGTCCTCGAGTCTGTGGTAGAATTTCAACTACACACCTAAAGACTGACAAAAATCCGCTACTGCCAGGGCTCGAGAACCCTATAATGTCCCACCCAACAACGCTTTAGAAACAATGGGTTTCTCGCTCAAATACTGCAGTAGGCGCCACTTCTGTAGGTCTTGTAAGACAAATAATACCCTTTGACGAGCATGATAGTTCTTCCATTTTCACCAACGAACAACCGATGTCTTTTGCCGACAGCTGGTCCAGAAAACTTGAGCAAAAGGATCAACTTAAACCTTGGCTAAAAGGACATGAGTAGACACATCTCTTTGTTATACATTTATATACGATATGTTCGTATGAGATCTCAATGGACATTTCATTCATGGAAGTGAAAACTGAAAATCCGGGTGCGCCCGGAAAGCAGTCACCTAATGCGAATTAGGTTGAGAATTAAAATAGCATCACCATATTACAGAACGTGGAATTTGAAACGAATATGTTATTACATTTCAGCCAGTGAGCATTATGAAAAGCAAGCGGAGAAACCTGAAATGTTGGGATTGCGGTGCAAATACGAAAAAAATTATTGCAGTCAAAAGAAACGAAGGCGCCAGGAATTACGATGATTTTTTTAATCGTTTTATACGAATGATTGAATAGTGAAACTAGTAGTTCTACAGAACAGCATAGAGATTATCTGACTACTCGTAGTACGTATCCTATTCTCTTCAACGCCAAAAATTGTATCAGGACTTCTCGCGGTATCTAATACTCTTCTTAGAAGGTGTATAAATGCACCTTCACCAACCATTGCGTAGAGCTACACCTTTACGTATTTGACCACGGTATTCCTTCGCCCCCTCTCGGTGTTTGCACAATTGTTCTGGAACAAGGTTTGGAATGACTTCCACGCCTTAAACACAACTGAAAACAATAATAACAAAGGCACAAAAAACTGCCAGACCCAAAGACTAGACTCATGTTTCTCTATGTATCACGAGGCGCTGAATCGTAATCTGAAGTCAGAATTACGCCACCACCTTCCAGTGGTATTTAAAACCACCGCAAAATTCACAATATATTACTTCACAGTGTGTTTTCGTGATTTAAAGCAAAATGGAGGGTAGTGGTGCAATTCTGGATTCAGTTTCAGATTCAGCGCGTCGACATAAGTAGAAAAATATATTCCGAGTTTTAGGTCTGTTTCTTTTTGTCTGCCTGTGTAATCTTGCGTTGGTTTCTCATTCACAAGCTTCGAGTCCACGTACTTTGGCTCACCTGCCCCGAGCTTCTGTCTTTCGAGGCCGAATCACTTCGCTGTTATAATTGCAAACGTGCTACGGTTATGAAATATACTTTTATCAAATCAATTACATAAATAACTTCATTTTATTCGCATAATCGGCCTTTAATGTGCTTTGTAATATTAAATCTGTGTATCTTACGCATTCTAAAACCATTCATTTCCTTAGCCACAATGAAAACAAAGTCATTATAACTGAAAATGAACTGTATTACTGTAACTACATCTAAATTAAATTGTCGCTAATAATTACAGACGTTGATACAACTACAAATAAACTAAAAACATGTTATTTTAGCATTAAAATCCAGCAACAACACATTCAGTAATCAATAATTTGGTTTCAAAATTATCAAATCCTGCATAAACTCTTGTAAAAAATAAAATTTACAATTATCGGTCTTTATCAGTTAATACAATGGTTGAGTTTACTTTTATGTCGAATCTTCATTAAATTCCTTGAATTTTCTAAAATTACAAAAGTTCAAATAATTATCTGCGTCCTATATACATTTATATTTTTTCACGCAGTAATACATGCATTTGTTTCTAATGATGTCTTTGTCACCAGTGCACGTTGACGAGGCCTCCTCCAGGACCCTTCTTCCTTCTTGGGTCAGCGAGAAAGACTCACAGTTCCGGCGAGAAATGAAAGAGACGAAGCATGGAGAAAACTATATTCTTTCCTCATTGATTAAACGCTGGTTTGACTAAACTACTGAGTCATTTTTTGCTCTCACGCTAGCTGATTTGCTAATCATTTCGTTTTTTTTCTTAAAACTTAGTCTCAGGCATGTGAACACATAGCACATGCTGCTAGCATGCTCTCCCCCGCGCGCTCTAGCCCATGTCCCTCAATATTCGAAAGTTAGGGGCTGTGGAGTAGCATCTTCCCTGAGAGGGAGGGACAGAGGCCGCAATTAAATTCGCACCCCTCGACGCCTCCAATCAGAGGCCCAGCTCGTCGCCTCAGCTTGTGCGCTTGAGCAACTAAGGGGATTAGGGAGCGAACTACCGGCCTCTGCGGCTCACGGAGCGGCGATGGCTTGAGCAGCGGCCAGGGGGGGAAAGGGGCGCAATGGAATTGGAAGGGGGATCAAGTGGATTGGGGTGGGGACGGAGCAAGGATGAGGAGGGGCCTGGCATGGAGGGGGGATGGTGGGAAGTGTAAGGGGCGTTGCGGGGACTGCTGGGGCCTTGGCGAGAGACGAACCATCGAGAAAACTATATTGATTGATTGTTCGCGATTCCGGGCGTGACAACTACAGAGCTCATTAGTAGTAAGTGTAGAGCGTGTTTTTTCCTCGGGAGGTAGCGGTGAACTTTTTTCCCCGCTGGGTGTCGAGATCTCACGCCGACCTGCCGTGTCAAGTGGGCTGTCCCCTCAACCAGGTATCTCCCACCAGCGGGGCACCGCCTCAGCTGGGACAAGCTCTAAACTCCCCACTGGTCTCCCGGCATGCGTGGTAATGTGCTGCATGTTAGTGTGTGTGTGTGTGTGTGTGTGTGTGTGTGTATGTATGTGGTGAGGATAGGACAAGGAAGATGAAGGAAAGATCGCGCGCGGTCATGTCCCGTTTCTTGGGGCCTGGTGTTGATCGGAGAAACCACGGAAAAATACCAATCAGAGCAGCCGGCCACCAGAATTCTCCTCCAGACAGCGACTGAATTCGACCTATCTGACAAGGTAGTGTCGAAAATCCTGCCGCCATAAGGACTCGAACCCAGAACTTCCCAGTCAAAGGGACTGCAGTGCCATCAGTTCATGCACTGAGCCATCTCTCCAGGTCTAGAGAGCGTATTAGTAATAGACGGGATGAGGCTGGGATGGGGCTGGGGTGGGGCTGGGGTGTGGATGGGGTGGGAGTGGGGTGGAGCTGGGGTAGGACGGTGAAACGACGGAAAGAGGGCGGGGAGGGTGAAGTGTGAGCGGTGTGCGTTGCTCTTAGAAGGAGGGCGAGAGAGATGTGAAATGATGTGGATTATATGCGGTGTGAGTGAGGAAGGTGAGAGGATGCGGTTTAAAAGGTGGGGCGGAAATGATGAGTTCGGCGTCGGCAGGTGCGATGAGGAGGTTGGGTAGGAACCGGGATGGGAATTGCGCAGCGCAATTTCTTCGCCGATTAGCACCTCAATAAATCGCTAGAACATGGTCTTCATATATTTGTTCCTTTGCAGTCGATGGCCCTACTTACGAGAGGCGTCCTTTGCCAGCCCGAATGTCTCGTGGATGGCAGCAACGAGGCGGTAGCCTTAAATCAACAGCGGACGAGGTCAACGGCCACCGACGCTCCAATCTTTACTCAAACATCTGAGGGCGGGACAGAGCAAAGGACGGATTCGCCATCTCAATCCAAACAAACAACCATCCCTTTCCCATTCTCTGCTCCCTTTTGGCCTTTGCACATCGAACGAAAATCAAAGGAAAACAGTAGTCTGCAAAGGTGATTTAATGTTACATACTTTCATTCACTCATTCAAACATATAATTTAATTCATGAGTCCCATGCGTATATTTTGGAGTATTGTTTCCAGGGTTAATCATCCATATATTGTGAACTGGCTAATTCGAATTACGTTATTTTCTGTGTACCCGAGTAAAATCAAATTAAATAACAATAGAATGAATAGTAAATATGAGATCTGTGATCTTTTAACTAACCACATAAAACTTGACCCTGAATTAAAATGCTCGTTACAGGTCATGTAACAAGGCAACTATTTTCTTCTTCCCATTATCTTACGGGGAATCACAAAGTGCCTCAGTAAATTCTCAGCGTGTACGCCGTATACTGGATCCCCGACGCTTGTCGAGGTTCTCTAGGTTGATGGGGTGGACGGATGAGGCCAGGAGATAGGCCCTAATTATGGGGAGTTTAGAAAAGAAAGGGAAGTTATGATCGTGCGCTGTCCGTAGCCGTGACGTGGTTCGTGGCGTGTTGCGTAGCGTGATTGTTTAGCGTAGATTGTTGCGTAGCGCCGTGGTCGTAGCGTGGTTTTTTCTAGGCATTCCCCTTACAATGACCACAAAAACCACGTACCAACGTACTCTTCCCACAAAATCGATTTTGGAAGGGACCACAAACTTACTGAAGTTAATCACATCAAGCAAATCCCAGACACGTGGTTACGATCAAATCAAAAAACTTCCAATAATCGGTACTCTTGAGTATTAAGGTTGTACGGGTCCGAACGTCTTGAAACGGACGTTACAACGTTCGTATTTTGACGGACGTAAGTATTCTGGGAAAGCAAGCAGATCACAACGGACGCGTCTCGTCCAGACAGCGGCTGAATTCGATCCAGCTCTAAAGCTAAAAATCCCGCCACCGTCGGGACTGGAACCCTAGCCAGAGACACAACAAGGACACCAGTTGATGCTGGCGACCTTCGCCAGTGATTCTGCAGAGGAAATAACCAGGCCGCGTGTGGACGTCCTGTGGCACCACCGGTGGGCGGGGCAGGCAGAAGAGAGTTCGGCAGTGGCGGCGGCGGCGCGTCGACTTCGCGGGGCTTCTTATCCGGCCGCCCGGTGCCAACTTCGGCCACTGGCCGGCGCGCTCGTCTCCGCCAGAGAGGCTGTCCGCGGGGGCGACGCCAGGGCAGAGAGAAGCCCGTGAGCGGCATGCAGCGCCCCCACAAGGAGTCCAAAGACGGACTGAAGCGGTGGAGCCGTGGAAAATCCCTTTCCCTTCTCCCGCAGTGCAGAGAGTTACTGATGAAATCGGACATTTTTTTATTCTCAGTCTTAATATAGAAACTTAAATGAACCAACCAACTGAACCAACACATCAAAAGTAAAATACATTAAAAAAATAAGCTACAACTGTAACACATCATTAATCTATCTTCCCACCTCCCATTCCCAACTGCCATAACCATCTACAAATCGTCATTAGACCTCTCCACCTTTACGTCTGCCCAGTTTCGATCTCCGCTACAACAACAAACACCTTAACAAGCTTAAAATAGTCCAGAACAATTTTCTTACAACTATCACACATGATCCTTTGTTTGTCACAAACGTTTGTGACAAACAACACCATATTTTGTTTGCTCAATAAGTAATTCCAAATTGACTCCATACAACACCGTATAACATATCCCTTCACCCAGTTTTATCACTCCGTACCTCAAATTTCACACCTAGTCAACTTCCGACTCCAGAAAAATGCTTCTTACAGGAATAGAATTAAAAATAGATGTACATATCTAGTCAAATTTTCCAAAATAGATTGTTTTTAGAGCTGTCTCAATAATATTTTCTCACCCAAACTAGTTTGTAGTATAATTGTAGGTAAATAATGTATACCTTCACTACATATGTAAAGTGCATTATGTACAGATCTACGTATGCACTGTAAAAAAACAAAGAATAATAAAATATATGTCGGAAACTAAACCCAATGATACAGATAATAGTGATTCGCCTTCAACGGGAAATACAGACTTGCGATGAATTGGCTCTTAACGCATTAAATGTGGAATATTAAGTGATCTATAATAAATGCGATAACATTGTCATTTTAAAATCTGTTACATCTAATGGGAAACCTCCACTCATTAAATGGAATTTCTTTAATATGCGAGTCAAGCACAATGCTTATAATGCATTTTGACCTTACCTGCTTTTAAATTCGTCTTTGAAATACTTTAAAGTTGAATATATTTTGCAATGTAAAATAAATTTGTTTTTACGTTTGATGGACAAGTGAAAAATATTGAAGAGTTATGGAAGGAAATGTTTTGGGCCACTGTCACTTTTTCGAGCTGCAAAGAAGAGAGCCCCGACGAGAGAATGGGATCAGTTTTACACAATCAAAATATCTATATCCACCTCACGTCAATCCTTTATGGATTGTATGTTATTTCTCTCAAATACATAAATACATACCATTCATTCGTAACTGATATATTTGTTTAAAATAGCAAGAATGGTTAACAGTTACTGAAAATATTACACACATACGATTCTTTATTGCAATCTACTTGTTGAAACTGTCCTAATTGATTAATAATTATTAACAAAAATTACTTCAAGAACATTTTTATGAGAGTAAAAATTTTCTAAAATTTGATACTGCACGAAATCTGGACAGGTATGAGATTTTTATTTGCGAAAACATTTCTATGCCCAAGAATTTCTTAAATACGAAAGTATAAAAGTTTTTAACAAAAGTATGTATCGGTATTTACGACAATTAGTGATAGGGGACAACTGTTATTTTCATGAACATTTATTAAATTTTAAAACATGATAAACTTCACAACATGCTTACACAATAGATTAATTTTTCCATTTGAAAGTACTGTTGAATGTTTTCTTTAAAATCCATCTGCAGTTCCTCGCCTCGAGCTGTAAACGAGCATGTTGCCCGGCTCCTGCGAGGCGCTGTCTGAAGGGCGCGTGGCCGCAGCCGGGGCACGTGGGGCGCACGTGTGCGGAGCTCGCACCGGAAGCGAGGGGCTTGCTGGCGTTCGGGCGCGCGTGGGCGCGGCTCTCCCCCTCCCTTCAAGCCCAGCAGCCGCGGCGAAGGAGGGGGCGGGGAGGGGAGGGGCTGCGGTTGATCTTATTCCAACGCATCGCGCCGCGCGCCCTCGCCTACCTCCAGCACTCCTCGTGGGAAACGAGACGCGATGGCTTTCGCGTGGCGCGGAAGAGAACGGGGACCGGATCGGAGAAGAGGACGAGGGCGGGGACAGTAGATGGCAATGGTGGACGGCCACGGTGGACGGCGATGGTGAGGGGCGGGGAATTTTTGATGGAGGACGGAACGGTAACGATGAAATGGTGATGGAGGATGGGGACTGTGGATGGGGGTGGTGGACGAGGACGGTGGACCGGGATGGTGGACTGGGACGGTTGAGGAGTACGGTGGATTCTGAACGCAGGGCGGGGGCGGTGGACGGGGACGGGGGGACGGGGACGGTGGAAGGGGACGGTGGACGGGGACAGTGGACCGTGGACGGGGACAGTGGACGGTGGACGGGGACGGTGGACGGGGGCGGTGGAAGGGGACGGTGGAAGGGGACGGTGGGCGGGGACGGGGGACGGGGACGGGGGACGGGGACGGTTGAGGAGTACGGTGGATTCTGAACGCAGGGCGGGGGCGGTGGACGGGGACGGGGGACGGGGACAGTGGACGGGGACGGTGGACGGGGACAGTGGACGGGGACAGTGGACGGGGACAGTGGACGGGGACCGTGGACGGGGACAGTGGACGGTGGACGGGGACGGTGGACGGGGACGGTGGACGGGGGCGGTGGACGGGGGCGGTGGAAGGGGACGGTGGAAGGGGACGGGGGACGGGGACGGGGGACGGGGACGGTGGACAGAGACAGTGGACGGGGACAGTGGACGGTGGACGGGGACGGGGGACGGGGACGGTGGACGGAGACAGTGGACGGGGACAGTGGACGGTGGAAGGGGACGGTGGAAGGGGACGGGGGACGGGACGGGGACGGTGGAAGGGGACGGTGGACGGGGACAGTGGACGGTGGACGGGGACGGGGGACGGGGACGGGGGACGGGGACGGTGGACGGAGACAGTGGACGGGGACAGTGGACGGTGGACGGGGACGGTGGACGGGGACGGTGGACGGGGACGCTGGACGGGGACGCTGGACGCGGACGGTGGACGGGGACAGAGGACGGGGACAGTGGACAGGGACGGCAAACGGAATGAGTGTCCTAGGGCGGGGAATGAAGACATTTGAAGCACATTTGCTAACAAATGTGTTAATTCATACAAATCGGCTTCATTATTTGTGCACGTCTTCTGAATTTCAGTGGGAAATATAGTTATTCAAATTATCGTTTTTCATATTATCGCGGCAAAAAGTATTATTCTTTCATGAAGAACATGAGGGTTCAGGGCAGGAATTTATAGCTAATTTACCTTTGAAAATAGATTTTATTATATAGGAGCGAATATTTTGTCAACAAAACTCGAAAAAAACCTCTCTTTTCTGTATTCAAAATTCGACTAAAATATGGTTTAGGATAGAGACCACAGAATTATGAAAACGTGCACAAAATTCACTTCTCCCCATAGCTCGTCATACGCAGTTTTTAACTGTTTTTTGACGTAAATAAATAAATAAATAAATAAATAAATCGGCAGTAATGTAAATATTACCAACGTGAGAAGTATATTTAAAACAACAACAAAAGAATACAGCGAAATGGCGATTTTATCACTTTATACCGTTCATTTAGCACTATTCTGACAAAAAGGAAAAGAAAAAAATTGAACCGTAAAAAATTGCGAAAATATCCCAGGGGATTCACGGAAAGTACCTCCAAAATTTACGTCCATTTTTACCCTCAGATTTTACTCCATTTAGATCTATTTTGACAAGTAAAAGAAAAAATTTGGAGCCTTTAAAATAATGTAAAAATATCCCTGGGGATTTATGGAAAGAACCCTCAAAATTAAAAAAAAATTAATCGCAGAGCTTCAAGTCGAATAAGATACATCGGAGATTATTCATTTTGAAAAAACTCATACGAAAAGTTTAGTTGCTAACGTTGTACACAGAGGCACAGACTAAAGTAAAGGCGGCCGCCATTTTGAAAAAAATTATTGGTGTCAGAGTACCCTAAAACGAGTATTTCTGATGATATCTCGAAATCGATTTTCTCGATCATTACATAATTTCTCTATATTACGTTCATTACTCGGGATTTATGTACGTATACAAGAAAGTAAAATGTTTCTAGTTCTTATTTTGTACCCAAACCACGTACAATTCCTGTAACAATTCCTCGTTTCAAGATTTATTGACCCTTTGAAGATTAAATATTAATGCGCTAGTCTCTTTTTTGGTTGTAAGAACCCTACTTGTGTTCTTCTGTTAGCTAATGACATGTTGTTCAATGTTTTTACTCGGAGAATGATCTTGTTTCCGCTACATTTCCTTATTAGTAATGATTTAAAGTACAATTATTTACATGTTTTCCCTAGTTTTATAAAACTACTTTTGTGAATATTTCAGGTTTGATGATACTGTACTGAGTGAAATGTTCGTCTTTCAAAATAACATGCACTGGAGCATGTTCTCAAGACGAAAGATCAGGATGTTCATCCAATACCAAAAAAATAATGATACTTATAGAATTTTCCCTCTTTGAAACTCTTACTTAAATGCAAACATCAATCATGTGGGGAAGTTCAGTAATACTCCCCCCAGCCAACATATTTATGAATTTTTTCTTAAGTCTGGCAAAATTCCAAAATAACTTGAAGCGTGCAGATATATATACTAACATTTTTGTGTTAAACGATGTAAAATATTCTACGGCTGTCCATGCCAAATTCGGCATTATTAGCGATAATTGATCATAAACACATTATATGCCTCATAAAATATTTGTGTAGCATGTAAATCAACACAGCAACTAATTTTGGAAGCCAACCAAATGCTGCGAAGAGAACATAAACAGAGGCTACGAGAACTCCTGGCAATTGTTTGTAAAGCTAAATGATGAATGTTATTCCATCATTTGGAAGTGAAACGTTTTCATTATAATAAGAGGAAAATCAACGTGAATGAAAGAATTTTACAATTATCAGTTAGCAAATAAATGTCAAAAAATATGGAGAACTATCCTGGAATGAGAAATTGTACAAATTTATTCAGTTGTGCGTCTTTTGGAAACGTCTCTGAATAAACTTCGTTTGAGATTCTTTGCAAAACGACGTAGGACACATTCATTTTGATTCCTGTTCGGTATGAGTCAAAACACGCACTGTTATTCAAGAAGAGCTATACATATATCATGAGGGCAACGACAGTTCGCTATCTCCGAGATATTTTTCTTTGGCTCGCACACCATATTCCGTGGCACTCCTTTGGTGGAGATTGAGATTCTCCTGAAAACATTTTACTGTCAAAAGTAGTTCTTTTTCAGAAGTAAGTTTGCACACTGTATAAACAAACAAATAAATAAAAATAAATGCAACTCTCTCAAGTCACTGTATGATTTCAGAATTAATGCGCTTTTGCAATCTCGTATGATCAGATTATAAAAAAAAATTCAACTGCCTTTGCAAGTTTTGTCTGTCGGTCCGGGCTGATCGCTGGAATGGTTGAACAATTTCGATGCAGTTCTCACCCAAATATTGTGTATTTTAGCGGGCATAACTGAAGCTACTCTTTCAAGTTATGTTTTTTCTCTTACATAAAGAAAATGGTTTGTTTTTTCAAACAAATCTATAGTTTCACTATAATTTTAAGGAAATGTTTTCCAAGTGACATTCAAAATAAGAGAATTGTTACTACCTTGATGAGATTTCGTAATAGTACATTATGAAACGATGATGTAATGATGGGTATTAATACACGAGTGTCAAATTACGATACTCGCTCGTTCCTCGCTCGTATAGTAATTTCACACTCGTGTATTAATACCCATTACATCGAGTTTCATACGGTACTTTTTCTATGACTTAAGGTAACTTTTATAAGTTAAATTTCTCCACAGAATCATTTTGTGACAGTCGACATGCAAGATTCAGCAAGGCCACCTAGCGGACACCTCTCTTCCTTACACTAAATACTATAAAGACAATACAGGACACTTCGCGATATATCGAGAAACATCCATTTGGGGGGAGAACCTGGTAATAACGCATACACCCTAACCTCAATGCTCTGTTGGTGTTTGTTGTCTGCTTGATTTCTTTTCATTTTATTGTCTTTCTGGTCGATTTCTGGAAAACATATTTAATATGTTCTTTACATCATTCTACGTATGGCAGGAAACAATTCTGTAGTTTTTGGCTTTATTATAAAATACAGCAGAACTCGCGTTCGTTCTTCACATTTCCTCATGATAAAAACAGGTAAAAATTGAAAGAATCTTGAACATAAATGGAGCTAGTTTAACACAATTTGACTTCTCTTTGTAATAAAATGCATTAGAAACTATAACATTACTTAATTGGGAGACTACTTGCACACTGCCATTCCCAGTGCCATGCGTAACGAAATGGAGAACTCTGAAGATATTCCTACAAGTTTCGTACAGGAAAATGCTGAGTCCTATGAATGTGGCTGGTTGTGTAGTACCGTGCCATATGATAGTTATAGAAATGCCTAACAGAATTTGGATGAAAAGTATAAATTAAAAAACTCGCATATTCTGATTAAACAGTATGTGAATGCCACGCTTTTCTACCCAAATGAATTCGCCATTAGTTTTCTAAAACTGAATATGTTTTCAATAAACACTTTTTAAATTGTTTACGTCAAAGTAAACTTGACGTACAAAAACAATTAATGCAAATCATTAATATTCACTTGCAGAATATTTTATGTAAGGGGTGTAATAATGTGTATGAATGCAGAGGTATCAATGTATTGATACAGTGCTTTTTAAAGGAAGCAAATGGAAAAAAAAAGCCAAATGTATCAGTGGAAGTGTTTAGGCAAGAAAAATCTTGCATTTGTAACAACTTTATTCGTGAATATAATTTTCATTATATGTTCATTAAATGTTCAATGTTCTCATGTCCATTATAACGCATTGTACATTATAATTTTCCGTAATTTGAGCCCTTCAATATAATTAAATCACAACGAGAGTAGGTAAAAATAAGTCTTATTTCGTTAGGTAGATTAAAATATATTTGTTTCTTCAGTAAGAATCATATTGACATTTCTATTTGGCGCTACATTACCAGGTTCTGACACTAGGATCGCTAGTGGGAACTTGTTTCCATCGGTTGCGTGGAAGAACGGGGAAGTGTCCTGTATTGTCTCTATAGTATTTGCTTACACCTGCAGCTATGTTTTTCCAGAGTGCCTGCGAGGGACTACAAAAGTTGCGGCAATAATATTCCGACGTCACCATTTTAGGATTTTCTCTCATTTCTGGAAACGTCAACACCACCAGAAAGAACTACCATTCACTAAATATTTTAAACTAAATAATTGGGCGGTTTTTAAAGACAACCACAGAGGCAAATAATACAAAACTGACTTGCGTTCATATCTTAAAGTCACTCAAATGTTCTCTGCAATAACTACCACTGCGCTAGTAAAATAGGATCAAAGTGAAATTACGATCCAATTTATTTTGAATACTATTTCACATAAAAAATGCTACTAATAAAAGAAATTAAAATTGAGAAGCATAATATAATATTAAATGCAACTTTAATATACACACTCGAACGAAACATTTACTGCAACAATTCTCAATGATTAATGAAGTGCTAATACTTGGTTTGTAAGGGTCTCTGTGATTGGTCAAGAACCTGTATCAGAATGAAAACTGTATCGAAATGGCTATCATTATACAACTGGTTGCAGCCAACCAATGACAGCATTATACAACGGAAGCAGAAAAAATTATTATATCTAAACCTCTTTCTTTCCCTTCAGAGTAATATTTAATTGTGAACACTCTTTTTGACGCAAACATCTCGAAAACAGTAGGTAAATTCGTTGAAGGAATTAAACATTCCTAAAATATATAGTTTTGTATAAATGTATTTTGATTCAGTCCAGTAGCGTAATTATTTTGAAGGTAATTGAGGCGTGTAACAATTATTATTGAACGTTTTCCGGAGTACGGAACAAAATATCATGTGTTTACATGTGCCCATAGCAACGAGGTAATGACGATTGTAATGGCAAATTGAGGAGCCCAGCTCGGTGAAAGAACGGAACGATTAGAGAATGAATTATTCTAACAAAAACAAGAAAATTCCTACATATATATGTAATTAATTTTGTCAAAATATGTAATAAAAACAAAAAAAAAATTAGAAAATATTTTTTTTATTCCTTAGTGCAATCGTTTAGAAATTTTCGAACAAAAACGTCGCCCATCAGGTCTCAAAATGGATTCAGAGCGGCTGAAAGAAAGCTTTGCCTTTAGAGTGATAATTGTACACTACAATACACATATTGCGGATTTTATACGAAATATAAATTGCGTACTTTGAAAGTTCTTTAGAAGATGCGCACGAGAGTAGCCGCACCTTGTGGTGGATCCCGAAGAGGACAAACCCCGGGAAGGGAGGAGAGGAAATTTGCACCATCGCCGCTAATAAAGCGAAAAGACAATGATCTATAAAAATGTATTTAGATCGAATTACGCATGGGCTATGACAAATACGAGAAAGCACGTGGTTGATATTAAGTTGGCTTTGCAAATGTCGACACATCGTTTACTCCACGTCTGGTGCTTTTAAAAAGCAGGGGTAAGTTTCAAAATTCACGACAAAGACCCGCAAGGTACAGTAAAGCAGTATCTCGTGACTTTGTATGGAAGATATTTTCAGCAGTTTAACTAATATTTGCATATTAATATATGCAATGTTCCGTTCTGGTATATACATGTATTAAAATATAACGAAGTGTGAAAGAAACAGGTAGTAACTAGCGTACCCGTGCGAGAATTCTCGCATGCTACACCCCACCCTCTTCCTTCTTTTCCATTTCCATATTAAACTTGTAAAGTGTATTTTTCTTCAAGATTCTTTTATCCTCCGTCACTTGTTCTATATGTCACCTTGTAATTGATAACAATATAATCCACCCAATACACCCTTGACAATACAAACTATTCTTATTTAGCTTTATTACCGAGCAAAGGGGTACACCCGTGTAATTCAATCGCACAGAATATCAAGTAATTAGTAATTTCACATACAGTTGCAGATTCTACAGGCTCTATGAACAGATGTGGTAGAATCGAGAAGCATCGAACCACCTAAAATGTAATGGAATGGCCAAGAAGATCCCTTGAAGGTTTAAGAAGACCTTCGATGGTTTGATGGTGTGAGGAACGTTTTTTTGAGGCCTGTGGCCTCAAAATTTTAGTTTTTAAAGCCCTAGAACGCTCCCTTTAGAAGATATAGATTCAAACGATATAGATTCAAAAATCTTGACGTGCATTGCGAGTTACATTTTACATGAACATTTAGATGAGTTTTTAAACAAATTCTTATTATTTAAGTCAAAGTGCAATCTCAGTCTCGTAAAACGTTTTTTCTTTAGAAATCTCATTTATAAAGATTGGTTGTATGTGAGAGCCGCAAAGGGAAGGTATACTACTGAAATAATATGGGTGACGATAAGTAAAATATATTACACTAACATAAATTCTCATCCATTCAGAATATCTTGTAAAGTCTGTAAAATATTAGTAAATGCATACAAATTTTTCCTGTAAAATATGCATTTACTTGCAAACCTGTTCCCTGTTTAGTAAATACCAAGTAACGAAGGCACTTCAGCTAATTTTTATAACAGCAGTCCTTCCGGACTATTGACCAAACGCCCTGTGATAGTACAATATGGAATATAGAAATTAAAAGATGAATAAACGGGAAGAAATATCTTCATTATGGTAACTTAAATTTTAATGTTGCCATTAATTTTGCAGAAATTAATAAGCTAATGATCTTGTTATCTATTTGGTTTCCTAACGGTATCATTATTTTTTCCATTATCTTGATAAAACTCATTAGGTCTGTGTCTTTGATATTTTTGTGATTACTGTGGAAGAGACAAAATTATATCCTGCTGATGTGGCTCAGGGCATCCACAGATGCCATTGAAGTACCTCTGACCGGGAGGTCCTAGGGTTCGAGTCTCGACAATGGCAGGATCTTTGACACGGGACAGATAGCTATGTGCAATTCCGCCGCAGTCAGCACTGATCAGTAGTTTCTGAAGTTTCTGCGATCAACAAAAGGCGAATACTGGAATAGTACCCTAACAAGCGGACCACGGACCGTGAATCTTGCTTCCTCTTCCTTATCTTATCCTCACCCCTCAAGTACACACTCACTTAAATGGACTACACAACTATACGTGTTGGGAGACGAGCTTAGAGCTGCTCAGAGTTTGTCGGGCTGGGGCGGTGTCCTGCTGATGGGGGATACCTGAATCAGGGAAAACCTCACAAGCCGACCTCGCCGGAATATCATTAACCAGCAGGGGAGTTGCAATTTTCAATGGTTAAAACATGCATTACACTTATGGAACTAATGACCGTAGTAGTTGACGGGCCTGCAAAAATTAATTAATCAGTAAAAAACGTCATGCATGGGGAAAGGGGCGTGATGATGGCGGTAGGTCAATAGCGAGAGTGTTCTGCACTAAGCGGCCTGCTTAGCGGACAGGGGAAGCGCAGAGGAGCCGCTGTGAATTTATATTAATTTCGCGACGCGCCGTAATTGCTTTTGGAACCGAGTCAAATAGCAAGCAAAGCTAGGGGCAATAACCTCTTATAATTCAAGTAGCAAAACTAGCACAACTTTAACTGATACTTAAAATAATTTTCCAATTGAGTAAGAATTATATGGACAATGTACTGAAGTTTAACTGAGGACAGATTAACAATGGGCTTCTTGAAGGTTCTTTTGAGTTCAGTAAGGCTTAACTAACCTCTCAATCCCTTTGATTTTACTCTGCCTGGAAGATATCGTTTAACATTTTTAAGGAAAGTTTTTAAATCTTGCTTGCTGAAGTGCAGAACTTTCATCTAGTGCTTTATTAATAAAAACGTTGTTTTCAGGTAAGGTTTGATGGAAAGAAAATTATTTTACTCACAAAATAGTGAGTATGAAAGATTCCAAATATTTTAAAATTTTATCTTAATTGCACAAATATACGATTCCGAGATTCACGCAATGTTTTAAAATGGTTTGCCAAAATGCTTTCACTAATGCAGTCGAAGTCTGACACGAGATTATCACTTATTCCGTAAAACCAGAGGCATTGTAAATTTAATGTGTTACCTGAACACGATTGGATCCTGGATTTTCCAAATTGAATGTAAATCCATTGTTAATCTTTGGAAACATTAAACAGTACCTTAATAATACATTAAACTACTCATTTCGACCGAGAGTATTTCGAGCGTTTGTGAATTACAAATGTTCAATTTTCATGAATCCTAAATGAGGAATTGTGTGGGGTTTCGGAGCTGAACTTTCCTTCCTATCGTAGCACCAGAGAAACATCGCTGTCCCTCAACTGCCCCCACCCCCACCCTCCGAAAAGTTGACGCCCCCACGCCTTCCCACAATGGCCCTATTCCTCTCTACCTCCTGCCCATAGCCAATGTGACAAGTTCCTCAAGATCCATTACGCCGATCCTGTGGCCAAGATCGCTAAGAAAGTAGTGCCGTGGCGATCTTGAACCAAAGCATCGTGGATTCGAATCTCACCTCGGGCATGGTTGTGTATGTTTCGTGAGTGTATATGTTGTCCATGTATAATTTGCTTGTGTGCGTCTTGTGGTTGTCGTTAGGAAGGGCATCCGGTAAAACATTCGCCAAATCCGAGTAAAAATGGAGTGTGCACAAATTAATAAAAATTAGCCCACACCCATTAGTGGCGACCCCGTATAGCGGGACAAGGAAGAAGAAGAAGAAGAAGAAGAAGAAGAAGAAGAAGATATCTCAAGATCCATTACGAGAGTTTCTCAAAGGCCATATTTTGATCCAAACTGACCCAACTCTGTGGGTCGCATGCCATGTGGGTCGCGTATCACTCATATGTAGCTAGATTTGAGGCGACAAAGTAACAAGTATTCTCAATCTACATGCATAAAACGTCTGTGAATTAAAACAGCAAAAATTGTGTGGGAGCGATAAAGATTGTGGAAATCGTACCAATTTTAATAATGTTTATTACGTCATCATGTCAAAAGTAATTCATTGCAGAAAAATATCATTTTTCTACTCGCACGTACTTATTGACCGTAAAAAATTATAATACTCCTTAATTGCTTACTTGCGCATGTTGAGATGAAATAATTTAGTGAATGGCCATCTCGAACTCACCTGAAACAAAAGAAAAAATAATTCAAGCAATATGAGCAAGAGGGTAATAACACAAATAATTAATCTTTGTAATATGAGAGGGGGAATTAAAGACACTGATTCTTTGTTTTTAATAAGTTTTAATATTTTTGAAAGCTGAAAAATCACACTGGTCAACAAAGACGGAACTTTTTGTGAAACATCAAGAAAATTAACAGCATGAAACTAATTTTGAAGCGTAAAATACATAAAGTATAACAAAAAAGCTCTATAAAGTTAATTTTTTGTTACAATCATTTTAAAAGTTTTGGAAGAAATTGACCAAATAATTCAGAGCTATATTTTTCTGAACAATATTTAATTTATCATTGAATAGTGTTGTAATTAGTATAACACACATATGTTTGACTAAGTAAAAATTTAAAAATATTAAAACTCCCTAAATGCAATAATATTATATCACTTGCATTTGGTGTCAAATCTTTCTTCGGAAACCAGTAGAAGACGCGAACGAGGAGTCTCGGCTTTGCGTATGATGAGAATTATGCATGGTAATTATTTTTAATACATTAAAAATAATTAAAGTAAAATTTTAAAGAATATTGGCGCGGGGGGCAGGGTAGAATGTTTCTTTCAAAGAACTGTGGCGTCATTGCTCGTGCGGTAACAAATGTTGCACAGCGGTGGTAAGGTCCGTTCGCTGTAACTTTACTCAGCACGAAAACAAATGCACGTGGTCGTCACTTGTTCTCATTGGCTGACGGACACCGCACTCCTCTTCTGGGCGTCGTGCGCTATAGGAGTTAGGTCCCTTTGAAAATTGATTTCCTGACTCTCTACACAAACAGTCGAAATACTTTTCTCCTTTGCCATGAAGTAAAATCAGACACCGAGCGTGACCTTAACTGTCAACCTTTAGCTGCCAACGGACCTCTTTGAGATAACGTTTGTTCGCCAGGCCCTCGGCGCCGCTCCTGTCAAATTTTATCAGTAGCAGTTCCGTTCTCGAATGAGAAAGTTCTAAAAGAATGCTGTATTTTTGTTTGGTTAGTGAAAGATGTGTTTGCTCATTACGTTGATTTTTGTTGTCACATCAAACAAAATAAGTGAAGCAGATCCCGGGATAATCCGGTTTGAAATATTCGCACGGAAAATCCCTCAGAAGTGGTGAGAAGAGGTATGTATTGATGTGTTTGAATAATTAGCGGCTGAAAATCCGTCAATGACTTTGTGGCAGGTGAAAGGAATGACTGCTGAATTGCAGGTGTCCGTGTCAGAAGTGTTTGAAAACTGTGTAATGAATTAAGTCATTCGAAAGGTAACTTCTCCACGTAAGAAGAGATGTAGAGCAAAACAGGTGGAGGGCGAGTGCGATAAATTTGTTAATCTGCCATTCGCATTCATGTGCACATTTTTTCGTGGAAACGAATTTCTTACATAACATAAAATTCTTGATGTGGTTAATGAAGATTAAGGACTGCCAAATTTTAAAAGAACGTCACTGTATGTTCTATTGAAATTCGTGCTTTGGGCGGTAATTCTCTGCTACCTTGCAAGAACACTCGTAAATGTAAGTTTTGTGATGTTTACGCAAAAATCTGCATATTTTGGCTGGTGTTTTGGGCGTATTAAAGAAGTACTAGTGAAAATAATATGCTATGGCAGTTCTGGCTGTGACACGTGCCGGCATTTGAGTGTGGTCGTGGAGCGAATGGCGTAGCCAAACACGAACTACAGAGCGGAGGGATACACTCAAATTTTGTTTACATGCGGAGTGAAGTTACAGCGAACGAACCTTAGGAGATTGTGTTCGAGCACGGTAAGGCAAATGAGTGCACTCGCCTGACGCACATTTCAATTAAAAAAAATTATGTACACATTGTAATGAACAGTTAATTAGCAAGGAGCACACTACGAGTGAAAAACGTGTCATTGCGTGTTAATCGACAATACATTATTAACAAAGCAAATTGGAGATACAGATTACAAATGATACCTTAGAATTTTTAAACTTTGATAAATATTTTAAATAAATAACCAGAATTAACAGGTTCCAAGCGCTGGTCATGCAAAGTCTACAATACACGGGTTTTCACTGCTTCGGACAATATAAATCTCATTCAGCTTATCTGTAACAAGTAAACAAGTAAAGAAGACAGTTTAACAGCAAAAGTCACCTGAAATATGTAGAAAAGTAGCTGAAAATTAGTAAAATATTGGAGCACAGCCACAGCACGTCAGTCACGTAAGCAAGGCAGCCAAGATTAATATCCAAAGGGTAAGATCAGATTCTCTTACATGAATTCAAACAGAAAACTTCACGGCGTCCGTTTTCTTTCCTCACCTTCTTATATCACCATCAATATGTTTAGACACAAATAGTCTCACCTTTCTTCCAGGACTTCATAAAAAAGAGGATACTCTGAAGTTATGTTCTCAAAACAAAAATGTTTCAATATTCTTCGAAGACGAGTTTTCTTTACAAATTCCTGAACGTTTGTAAAGGAGCATGGCAAAAGTCTTCAAAATTTACATTAAGTACAATTGCGCTTTCATATCATTTAAACATACATAATTATTTTAATCTTCGGTTTGAATATTATCAATGATAACGTCCTTTCGTGTCTTGTTGAATTTAAACTTGTCCTTTAGTGCGACACGGGCAAATAAAGGCGGCGGGCGTAAATGAAAATCACCCTCGAAATACGCAGTTTTTACGATATTATAATGTCTGACTCCTGCAATTTGTTGTCAATGCATTATGAGACCGAAATAGTCCACGTTATGAGACATGAGTACTTCCTATTGTCATTTCATGTAACTCATTTAACCCAGCAGTAGGCGCGCCTTTCTTCGTAATAAATTAGGGCTTCAGTGGTGACTCAGTTACCCCGCTGTAAAGAAGACGAAAAAATGTATAAAATACACTTCCCTTTTTTCACTAAATAATGTGTATTTTAAAGTTTATATACAGAGTTTGCAAACAAGAATGGGTAACTTACAAATTTCTAAGAGTTTTCTTTTAACAACCACCCTACACAAATGTTTTTCATGTGTTTAATGTACAAACATCTTAACACATTAAACGCAATTATTAGTTTTTATGTTTTTTTCGCCAGGTAAAGGGAAGAGACCTTTGTGCTTAAAAACATTTTAAAGTAATAAAATATAACAATATATATAATAATAAAATATAAATATTTTACAATATAATCTAAATATTGAATCATAATACATAAATCTCTTATCATATTAAACATTTTAGTTAACTTAAAAATATATTTAATGTATATATGAAAGAATTATTTTATTTTACAAAAAAACAGCCACAAACATTGAAAAACTATATGCACAAGAATAAATTGAAATAAACGCTCAAATAAATATGTTTTATAAATATACTAACTGTACCTCTGGTTCGGAAACTACTTAGTTTTTTAATTATTTAAGGTCGCTTTTCAACTACTAAGGTCACGCAGCGACCATTGTAATTAACGGTGGTTTTGTAACAATGGGGGTAACGTTAGCGAAACTCACATACTCTATCCGGACACACGCAAATATCCATGTCCCGAGCAGGATTTGAACCCGCAACCCTTGAGGCACAAGAAAGCCACAGCGACCTCGGGAATCCAGGCCGGCAGCAACTCCTTTGAAGTGCACGACAAGAAGTACGGGAAAAGGAGGCGCGGAGTGACCCTTTGAGCCCACGCCGCGTTTCGTACCATTTGCAACGAAATATCTGGGAAGGCATAGGAAGCAGTTGAAAGATAAGTGTCAAGAAACTTGCGTAAAGGTTTCCTTGCAAATAATTGAGAAGCTCAAAAGTTTAAACATTTCTAGAAGGTTAGTGGGATTCAAAATATTGCTAGGGTGACTCGGGCACTCCATGTGCCTACTTCCGGGTTAAACCTTTTAAACCTAACGATGCCCTTGCTTCTATCACGAAAGTGTTTCCGCGTGAGTCATCACTATTTTATTCTTCAATTGGTCTACTGTGTTGACTTTTCGTCAACTTGTTTTTCATATCCTATTTTTCATTTTTGCACCGAGTTTCTTCCTTCATTCACGTTTTAGTTACCCTTTTACTTCTTTGCTGGCTGGTGATAGCTGGTAATCTACACTTGCATCTAAACTTCGGGAGCACGTCAGGACGTTGGTGAAGTTTGTGAAGCCTCAGTTGATGTAAGAAACGTCACTGTGTGCTTTCAGATTCTTATCAACTGTTGTGAAAGAAACAGGTATTTTGTCATTTTTTTGAGTAATGAGAGAAACATCCATACCGTGGTATTGTCTTGCTTTGTAAGCAAAGCAGTAAACATTCGGAAATAAAAAATGCGTTCCTTTACTGTGCACCAAAGTTTAGGTTATCAAACAAAATTCTCATTTGCAACTATTTAATCGCTAAACTATGCTTCTTAATGATATCTTATCGGCATCAAAAACTACTTACACAACGGATATATCAAAATGTAATCCTTTCTCTTCCATTAACATATATTCTTTCACATTTCCGAAGTAAATCGGTACGCTAACATATCGGAATACTTTATACAATATAGAATTGTGAATAGTGAACATCCATTTAAATCTTTCTGTTTACTGTGAATTGCATGTACCTGTACATTACATGCAATTTGTGAGCATATAAGTTTGTGTGCATTTAAATTCTACGAGTACTTAGTTTCCCTGTATCTTGATCAGGGTGCACTTTCGGCATTTCGAAATTTGATCAAATGTGTCTTCTACCTGCATGCAAGTTTCTTGCCTATTATTCTTAGAGATTTGTACCCTTCATTTTCGTTTGCAAAGCAATTCTCGGAGAAGTTTCGAAATATCACGAAAGAGCTGCGCCAACTGCCAGCTGTGAAGGAAGGGAGTGGCCCGCTGTCTCGAGAGGGGTGATTACGTTGTTAAGTAATCACGCTAGGAAGCATATCTAATTTGAAGAGCATTAATTCGTCAGCGGGATACGTCTCGACGTACAGCAATTAACCGAGGCGGACGACTGGAAGAAATGCGATCGGACAGGCCGCGTACCGCCAACCGACGCGGCTTCTTCTCGTAGGATATTCACTAGAAGAGGATAACTTAAAACATCCTACTCGTGTTATATTGAAAATGCAAAATCTTCAAAACTGTCTCAGGAGTGAAATGAATTACTTATAATTTACACGCAATAACTTATGAGTTGTGAAGAATATTACTTGTCAGCTATGTAACATTTATGCTACACTTATATTACCGTTTACAGTAAACATATGATAGTCTGGTTTTACTGAAGTAACATGATTTGAATTTCACATGGCGACTAATGATCTGTTTTCATATTTTCTAATGGAAGACAATGTTCTCCAAATGCGACGCAATTGGTAGATCTGTTAACTGCCGTCCATAGCAGAGGGGGTGGGGAGGAAGAGGCCCTGGGTTTAAGGATAAGAGGGCCGAAAAGTACGCAACCACTAAATAGCGCCAGAGTTAGCAAAGAAAACATGTGCAAACGACCAACGCTCTTCCACAAACGCGTCCGGTCGGGCGGGAAATAGGAGATGGGGCTAAGAAGGGAAGAAAGAAATGAGAGAGAGAAGAGGAAAACGAGGACGATGGGTGAAGACGGAGAGGTAAATGTGGAAACAAAAAAGAGGGAAAGAGAGTGAGCAAGGGAGCGGGGAGAAAGAGAAGAGAGAAAAGAGACTAAAGAGAGGGGACGTGGAGGGAGACGAAAGAGATTAGAAAGGAAAAGAGGAGGAGATATTGCGAGAAAAGAGAAAGAGGGAGGAAAGCGGATATGGGAGGAGAGGGGCGATAGAAAGGAGAGGAGGGAAAGGATTGTCGGAAAGGTGGGAAGGGTGGAGGCCAAAGTGACGGGAAGAGGCGAAAGGTGGTGATGAGTGGCAAAGGGTCGGAATGAGAACAGACGGTGAAGGGGAGAAAAGGGAGGAGAGATAGCGGGGAAGAGGAGGTAAATGGGTGAGTGATAGTTGGTAGGATGTAGGGAGAAGAGAAAGGGGAAGGTGGGCATGGAGGGAGTGTCCGGACCCAGCCGCGCCAACGTAATCGGATGGACGCGCAACGAAACACGAGTTGATAACGCCACACCACGAATTTATTTTGAATTCAATAAACGAAACTATCACGTAATCAAATAGCGCAGACAACCTGATGGGTACAATTAAATTTATGTGAGAGCGGCATCAGAACCAGCGGTAAAAGTTGTGCGGCCGAGGGATAAATTATATGAACGGGAAAAGCGGAATTACATGAATCGCTCCGAGCTGTTGCCATAAACAAATTATGCTTCGTTTTAATCCCCAGGGACTTCATACGCATGGCATTTACATTCTCCATCAAGAGAAATTTTTCAATTGGTTTTTACAGAAAAAATCTGTTTAAAATACATTAATGTAATAACAAAACATGAAACACAAGCAAATATGATTTCTTGAATAAAAATCGGATTATGAAGTTACCCTTCCTAGAGTGTTTTATATTTTAAAATCTAAAACAGTTAAGAAGTGGAAACTGAGGAATGTAGGATGGATTTAGCTTTACACCATCATTTCTGAAATATCTTTGAATTTTTGTGCAAGCTTCAGAGTATCTACATCGCAATGGATATGGCACCACAATTCTTTCAGTTTTTCATAATGCAGTTTTCTCAACCGCTTTGACTAATCGTAATATTATAACACTAGAAACGGCCCTATCAAAACAATGTCAACCTGCATAGGCGTATGCATTGCACGTTGATAGGTCTAGTTGAAATCAAAGCGCGTTATTCATTGGCAGATCGACTCTAATGCTCATTTTAGTACCAATGTTCGCTACTTACGCCACGGATTCTGGTTAGTTGTCTGACGCGAAAAATTAAATGAATACATTACAAAGGAGACCAATATTACTCTCACAGCATTTACATTTAATTCTGCCTTTGACATTTTGCTGCCAGGTTGTACACTCTTTAACAATACTAATCCAACTATACGAATTACCCTCAACATACCGGTAATTGAAAAAGTAGCAGAATGAAAATCACATTAGAAGCTTCTAAGGCAACATCATAATTTCTACATATTTCAAATACTTTTTAATAATAAAAATATTAATAATTATAATAATAAAAATATGAATAAGTTTGTGGTCGTGATTATTAGATGTAAGTGATACATCGGAAATCTGACAAATCCTTGTCTTCAATATTGTACTTATGAGTCCGTTAAAATATTTTAACTTCACAATTTTCGAAATTTTAGAGAACTTAATGAAAATGAGATACGCTTCATTCGTTTGTATGCGTTTTGTTTCTATCCAAGAAAAAAATTGTAATCATATTTGAGAAAATTTTGAAAATGTCGATGATTCATGTTAAGTACCCCCAAAAATCAAAATACCTATTTGAAATTCAAGTGAATGCAATATTAATTACATCGATAGGAGAATATCAATTATGGTAAAACTTGTGCGTTCGGTTTATCCGCTAACGTTATTCAGAGGTAGATGGACAGACGTTGTACTCTAAACCAATTTTTCGATGTCGAGAACCCATAACACGTGGATTGTGACTTCACAACGTGTTAGAATTTACTACACATTAGAACATTATTTATCCACTTTCTCGGTGGCAAGGCCCAAAATATGATTTTTTTTATATTCACCATATTTGTCGCAGCATTACAATACATTCTCTATTATAGGCAAGTAGTAAGAGAGAAATTGAAAATACTACACCAAGGTTGAAAACGATGAAGCTGGAGGAAATATACGCTGGGGTCCATGGGTGGCTCCCCACCCCACGTTGGCATGCCACCTCTGATAAGAAATTGAAATTTTTGTCTACAAACTGCGCTGAGGAAAAGGGCTTTGAAGCCAAGGGACGAGCCGAAAGAAACGTGTAACTGCCCTATGACAGATGAACGCCGTCTGCCCTGATGCCGGTCTCATGTTTCCAGTTCTCTTCTCCGGCCGCCTTTAGGGTCTATGACGAAGTCTAGCCATCACCGATGTTGCTTGCTTCACTTTTTATTGGAGCATCCACGAATATTTCCTTTCCATCTCCATCTGCAACTTGTTGCGCCCTCTGCACTCGACTTCATAAAAGCTCTTCAGTGATTTTCCGCAAAGCGCGCTCTCTTCCTCTTTAGGAATCTTCTGTGACTCCCCTCTAGATTCCACTCCTTTTAATCGTTTATCGCACTACCTTTGCCTTCCCTTGTATTATAAAACCTCATTCCTTCTGCCGTTTCACTTCCACACTCTTGTTGTACCGGCTGAAATGGTTTAGAGAAAACAAAAGTCGAATTCAGTCGCCATTTGGACAAAAATTCTAGAAGCTGGCCGCTCTGATTGGTATTGTAACGTTGTTTCTCTTATCAATATCAATATCAGGCTAAAGAACGAAGTCTAAATAAAACTATTTTATTTTCCCGAATACATACGTATATACAGAGTAATATACGTGTACTTCGGTTTTCTTTCTTGGCGCGTGGAGGTTTGTCATCAAAATGGAATATCTCATGGCATTTCACCTCGTTCTCGATTTACCGCTAGGAGTCGCATGATCGCCAGCATTGCTCGATAGTCGCGATCATGCGACTCCTAGCGGCACAAGCGAGAACGACGCGAAATACCGTGAGATATTCTATTTTGGTATCACACCCCCACGCGCCAAGAAAGAAAAACCGAAGTTTACGTAGAGGGAAAGTAATGTAATATTGTGCGGAAAAACGGCGGATATTCTTCAGAAAAAAATCATTGCCGGGCCGTGATAACAAAAATGTGGATAAATCCGTTCAAACTTTTGGAACGGATAGTGTTAATTGCACTGTTTAATATGACGTAAAGTTCATTTTGGGGTATTTTTTGTTGTTGCAAAAATGACACAAATGTAATTTTTTTGATGTCCCACACTGTTAATAAGCACACATACAAAAAATGTAAACACTATTGAGTTTGTGAGTTAATGTGCTTCAAATGACTTATAATGAAGTTTTTCGAAAACTCAAAAATTGTGTTTGAAAAAGAGTTTCAAATTTCACATTTACAATAGCGCTTTCATGCCATTTTCTTAAAAACAGCTCCAAATGTTTCAAATAAAATTGCTATTTAGGGCGAGGTTTTCTTGTTCTTTAATATTCTTAAAATAATATTTTCGTTCTATTTAAAAACCGAAAAATTAATAAACTGTCAAAAAATATACTTTGGGCTGCGATAGATGGCAGTTGTCAAGAGAATGTGGCGAGTGCGAATAGCTCTCCGAGACCAAAGAAAAAAGAAAACAAATATGGGAAGTCTGTTCCATTGGTGCTACCAGTTTATTACTGATTTTAATTAAACTGTTATTCGGAATGTTTAATGTGTTGCATCTTAATACTGGTGAGAAGAAATTTTAACTTTTGCAGTTTTTACGAAAATTCAGAGGTTCGGACTCGCTACCTTCCTCCTAACTTCACAATTGTTTAATGGTAAGTAGTTATTTTCTTCTTTCTTCTTTGCCATTACAACATAGAAGAGGGATTACAAAATCTATTTTGCTATTTCGAAACAAATGTGGTGTTGTAAGATTGATTTTGTGAGAAAGAGGGAGTGCGGTTGAAAGCGCTAGCACACCAGTTCGGTGGCTCATTCTTCGGTCGTTCATTCTCAAACATCCCAGGAGTGGGAACTTTAAGGTTTGTAAGGAAAATGTAAAACTATGATAAATCCTTTCAATGAAGAGGGAAGAAGATTACAGAAAATTTGGTAGGGTAGAAATCTCAAATTCCTTTCAAATGTCCCAGTATCTGTTGCTGGGTGACGATTAGAAAACCCACCCTAAGGTTACGAAGGCGGTGGAGGGATGTCTTCGTGCTAACTACACGAACTCCTTAACCGAGGCCGTGAGGCTGGGTCACCGCTGGTCGGCCAAGGCCTGTAGCGGGCTGTCAAGTCGCAGGACAGGACGGAAAGCTCACAAAAATTTCTGAACTAAAATCTTAAATGATAAAAGCTCGTTTCCCGTCTTATGTCATTAGAGAAATGTAACGCAAATAACAAACTTGGTAGGCTATTTGTGTTATCGGCCTGATATCATTCAATACTTTTCGTATTATCATCTTCGTAATATCATCTTATGAGAAAAATAAATGAACAAGAAATACCATTTCTACAAATAACTTTACATGTACGCCATCATAAGCTACAATTCATTTGTTTCGGTTGCTCTTAACGAACATGAGGTTGTTAAATCCATAACGTACGCTGGTCTTTAGAAGTGGCTTTCCTTTCCTCTGTTAAGTTGTGTTAGTCAATACAACAATATAACAGTTTTACGAAAAACCAGAAACTATTTTTTATCGGAAACCACGTGAAGGCATGCTCGAGGCAAGAGGGTTCGTAAAAAAATTTCACAAGCGACGATAACACAAACTTGTATTCTCCAATAAAAATGAGAAAATGTACTTATTTTGAAAACAATTAAAAAAGTTCATTCTGATATCGCAAAGAAAACATCGAAAATTCTTTCTAACGTATTTGAAAAATACCGTAATTCGCCCCTCCCCTTTAATTAAAAAATTCACTTGAAAATTAAAATAATAATGAAATTAGGTCTCTGAACATTTTTGTATCTTTCTGGACATATTCGCTTGTTTGCATGGAAACGTACATCCGGTATGAGTATGCATGAATGCAACCGCTTGGCTCGTGAAGTAACTGTGTATCACCTCAAAGTAGGCACTTCTCAACGCCCGCATATTCATGATCATGAAGTGCTGAGAGGGAGGAGGCGAGAAGTGTCGCATGTGCTAGACAAAGTGCATCATGTAACATATTATGCGTTGTATTGCGTTACACATTTTACGTACCAACACTTGTGTAGGACAGTTCTTCAAAATTCGTCGTGCAACTCGCGTTTACGCCTGGTTTCATACTTCGGCCACACGTGTGTACATAAACTCCGTATTCAGGGAAAATATCAAGGGTATGTTTTATTCATGAGTATTTCCGTTCATAACGTTTTGTGTCAGCCTACAGAAGTTATTGAAAATTATTTTTAAAATTTTGATGAGTGTTGTCATTCTGAATAATTAAAATTACTCATTCCAACAAAAATAAACAAATATTTCATAAAATCTATTTACTGCCTATTAAAGAATTGCTTTCTAGGTTCGTAACATTATTGTATTAACATAACTACGAGACAAAAATTGCCAAAAGCTAAGTAATGAACAAAGTCAACTTATACGTTTTGTATTTAAATCCCTTTAAATCAATTTAAAAGAAATAAACAGTATTTCAATCAATTTGAAATTTGTTGAAAGGGATGAGTTTAACATATTTTTATAATTATTTTTGACTGATAATGGAATTTGTCTTTAGATGACGAGAATTTCAATATATCCATTATGGGTGTTTTTCCAAGGATGAATGAGATGGCTGGGAAATTTCGAAGCTTATAAAAAAAACTCTTGGCTTGGTTTAACATAAAAAAAATATTGAATCGAATTCAATTTCTCGATGCCTTTGTACATTAATGATCAAGCGTTCCATTATAATTATTTTTAAACAATTGATTGTCTTTGTCTTTATTTTGTAGTTTACTAATGAGACAAACTATTTTTAAATTTTTATGACTGTCGGGTATCGGTATTGTCGCCTGAAACACGCCTGAATTAGGTTTTTGAGGTTCAAAAAATTTAGGTTCCAGAAATCGCTAAATTCTCACGCCTTCCTTTTTAAGGGAAGTAAATCAGATCAGGTGAAGTCGCGCCTTTTCGCATGTAATATAACAGACGGCATGAATCGTGAAGGTGTGTAAAATAACTTCAGTCTAAACTATGTTTGGAACAAAATTTGAATACACCTTAGCTTTCCAAAGTAATATCTTAAATTCTGTGCAGATTTCCTTTAGGTGTTTGGCCTTAACCTTATCCAGTATCTGGTAATGAAAAAAGCGTAACGAAACTAACCAATGACCAACACGCGGGTCGTATATCCCATATAACTGGTTAATCGGTGAAGTTGCTGTTAATAATGATAATGGTATCAAAATATGAAAAGAGCAGCGGATTTAACTTGAAGTGCTAATGCGTAACAAGACAATTTTCCATTGTTAATTTTTAAATCATTAAAATAAGTTTCCCATTCAAGAATAAAAAATTTCAAACAGAAAAGAAATTCACAGAGAGACTTCTCGTTTAACGAGAAACAAACAATCAACAATTGATAGATTTTGCCTTATAGTTGAGGTGCGGTGTTAATTGATTAATTGGTTGTTAGTGATACCGGCGCGTCAACTACAGAGATCATTATTCCCGTAAGTGTAGTGAGTGTTTTATTCATCGAGAGGAGGCGGTGATCTTTTCTCCGCTTGACGGCGAAATCAGGCGCCGACCTACCGTCGACCAGCGGGGTTTTCTCCTCAACCAGCTATCTTCCACAAGCCGGGCACCGCCCCCGCCGGGACAAGCTCTAAGCTCCCGACCTGTCTCCTGGCGTGTGTGTTAGTGTAGTGCATGTTAGTGTAAGTTTGTGTGTAAGAGGAGAGGATAGAACAAGGAAGAGAAAGGAAAGATAGCGCGCGATCCTTGGCCCGTTTTTTAGGGTACTGCTTGAGCATATGCCTGGTGTTGATCGGAGAAACCACGGAAAGTTACCGATCAGAGCAGCCGGCCGCTACAATTCTCCTCCAGCCAGCAACTGAATTCGACCTAGCTGAAAACCTAGTGTCGATAATCCTGCCGCCGCGCCGTCGGGATTCGAACCTAGGACCTCTCGGTCAAAGGAACTGCAGTGACATCAGTTGATGCACTGAGCCATCACTTCCGGTGAGGTGCGGGGTGAAAAGTTAGGGAGTGTTGACCCAAGAGTGAGAGATTTGCAATTCCTCAGGCCAGGGGAATGAAAATGTACACATAGACATAATTTATTTGATTTGCTTTGGGCTTTACACCAAGAGGTAAATTCTTAACACTTATACATCTAATTAAACATACAAAGTGAGGCACTGAAATACATACACTTAACATACCAGCTGCAAATTTAACTACAGCTCATCTAACTAAAATGCAATTGAACTCCATTTTGGGAATACCTACTAAACGAATGGACGATTGGACGATCCTACTGCAATGCTGGAATATCATCATTAAATAAAGGCTAATTCCGGCATTTTGTGAGGTTTTGATCATCGTGTAAGCGGCTCCGTTGCTCGGAGCGTCGTGTAGCCGCATGAATAATTCAAGGGGGCGTGTTTGGAGGCGGAGCTTTCGGTAGCGCGCGGCGCCGCCCACGCAAATGATTCTCCCAACTAATTGAGGGCTCCCTCCACGCGAAAGCAGCTGTTTTCACAGCTACAAGAGGTCACCAACACACACTTTGCACATGCACTCTCATGACGACAAAAATGTACCCTTGCGATGGTCTTAGGTTCAGGCATCGTATCCTGCCACTTCAGTGCAAGCAAAAGGGATTAAATAAATACAGTTTTAATTTCAAAATATGGTAAATGAAGACACACACATCGAGGAAATTAAACATTATGAGAAACTATTCATATCAAAATTTTTCGAATTTCTATGCACGAATTATAAGAGAGGATCACTCTCAACTCATGAAAGAATTAGAAAATTCTCTGGAACGATTAGCGATTATAGGCATTGGTGATTGGTAAAACAGTAATAAACTGAGTGGATCTTAGATCAATTAGCAAACAAGTGCTCATGTTGTGGGTTTAAACGCCTGTGTGTGATACGTGTGTAAAGACGTGACTGCGGACGATTTTCTGTAGAGTGTTTTGTTTTAGGTTCTGAAGATTGCGGTTCAGGAAGAACCAAACACGTGGCATGAGCACCTGGCTTTAAATATTTTTAAAATAGTTTCTTCAATTCGTATAAATTAAATTTGATAAGCAGAACTTACCAAAAATAATATACGTCGGGCCTGACATATCAGAAAATTTCTAGAAAATTCTCAAAAACTACTAATTATGAAAAAACTGAAAATTAAATTATTCAGTCTTCCAATTGAGGAATGAAAGAAATCTTAGGTGGCAATATCGAATGTATAAGACAGGCCTCAAATGCATCGAAGAAAAAATGTAGCAATTGTAATTTTCGAAATTTCAGAGAGTTTAAATTTCGAACTCGTGCTGTCTTATTGAATATTTTGAAAACTTTGTACGATAGGGAAATAAAGTGCCGTAAAAACAAAAAAAATCAGTTCCAAATTTGCATTATTTTAATGCATCCAGATCAATCCTGTCCGGTCATTAGCAGGAAATCTTGAGAACAATGCAAGTGCTAGAGTCGTGTATGCACGGGAAGTCGTTGGAAACAATAATCGGCGACATCAAAAACGTGCATTTCGGTCAAAATCTTCAAATAATTGTCGTCGATTTTTGTAGCATTATAATATTTTCTCTGTCCTACACGAGAGTAAAATAGAGGACATCTTTTCGCAAAAGCCGATGCACTCGTGACACAGTAGGAAGTAACTTTGCAGCAGCCCTTATTGCAACTCAGCGATGTTGAATTTCGCCCTTGTTGCAGGAAAACGGGCACACATTCGCCAAGTTCTACTTACGCCTACTGGCAAATTAATAAGCAGCAGAGGATCGTAAATCTCTTGCCACGTCAGACCGTAGATGGTAATGAAACACTCGCTGATCCGGGTCTTACGAAGGGACTTTCCGCTACTGGACGGCCATATTTGAGTTTGCCTTGATTGATTGCGCGTGTGACGGTGATGGAGCAACTAAGGGCTGCAGGATCGAATGTAATCAGAACATTTGCTTCACCACTAATGAGGCTTCGGGGTTGACAAAATTTCTTAACACTACAAGGGAACAATAAGCCATAACTCTGAAAAGCATTTTCTTTCCAGATACGCACTACAAAACCAGTCAGGTGTACATAAACTATTTTTTTATCCACAAATAAAAACAACAAACCTAAGGTATGCACTAGAAATATTTATCCATAAATCTTCAAAATGAATTACAATATTAAATAGTGAACTACCCTCCCTTTTGCTTGCACTGAATAGTCACTAGTATATTTCACATATCACAAAATTCATACACGAATTTATCAATACTACCTCTGGCAATTTCTTCATTTTTACTTGAAGGAACTTCTTTTGATGTTGCCAAAGAATACTTTTTTTCAAAATTAATAAGTAACAAATAATAAAACTAACAAAAATCGCCGGCAAAACCTTTGGAAGGTAGATTTTATCTTCTTAATCTTCAAAACATTTCACTTCTCAAAACCTCTGAAGATAATAGTTTTGAAACTACCTGAGCAAGAAGAAACACCAGTTTTTAAACAAGACCGAATCCTCAGTGGCAATTCATACACCAAAAGAAAACAAGTCGCTTATTAATACAGAAAAGGAGCAAATGACATATGAGTGAACGTTTGTATTCCTCTAAAGCCTTTTCCTGATTCGTGTCCTGTTAGAACGAAGTTTAAATTCGTCTTCAGAGGAGAAATTCCGAGGGAGGGAAAGGGTGCAGCCGCGAGGAGAAGTTTTTCCCTCACGTTTTGTGCCCAATTCATCACGAGGATGTCCCTCCCGCCCCCCGCGTTTTTGCGCTCCGACATCATTTAATGTGAAAATATTGGATTGCGCGACGAAGGTCTCGGTGCGGAGGGGGAGGCGAAGCGCGAGACAGTGACCAGAGAAGAAGTCGGCGCGAGGAAAGTGGGGCTCTGTGGGGAGGAAAGAAAGCAAACAACGCACGAGGAGAGGCATACGTGTATCTGTGTCTAGTATGTGTGCGTAATGGTATGTGTGTTTGTAAGTGGGCGTGGGTGGGTGTGTGCCTGTAAGTGGGCGTGGGTGTATGTGTGCCTGTATGTGGGCGTGGGTGTATGTGTGCCTGTAAGTGGGCGTGTGTGTATGTGTACCTGTAAGTGGGCGTGGGTGTGGGTGTGTCTGTAAGTGGGCGTGGGTGTATGTGTGCCTGTAAGTGGGCGTGGGTGTATGTGTGCCTGTAAGTGGGCGTGTGTGTATGTGTGCCTGTAAGTAGGAGTGGGTGTATGTGGGCCTGTAAGTGGGAGTGGGAGTATGGGTGCGTGTGTGTACGGGAGCGTTTTGTGTAAGGGTACGTGGTTATGTGTATGAAGTACGCTTTTGTGCGACACTTATTCAATGAAGTAATTGTGGAAGGAGCACACAAATCGAGAAGGATCAACGTAATTTTTATTAGTCAAGAAATTAAAGTGACTATCGTGATATTTTTCAATCACCAGAAAATATAATAGTTGATATTGTTAAGAGAATTGAAATAATGGCTAAAATTGTCACAACTAACATGATTCATCCAGTACGAGAAACGTAGAGTAAGTGTAACACTCTTCAATTCACTTTGAAGCAAGATATTCCGGATTATAGGTTTCATTTTTACCGTTTACCCTAAAATCCAGGGAGCAGTGCACAAATATTATTTTTTACTTTACACTTCACCATCAAAGTTTCATTGTATCACCGAATTTTCTTAGAGGCTACCCCCAGAGAAAATGGCAAAGGGTATGCAAAATCGAAACAGCGGTGAAGGGGAGGCGCGTTAATGGCAAGGCCAATCATTTCGATCTGCCATAGTCGTGGGGTGGAGTGAGGAAAAGAAAAGAGATGAAAGCAGGTTTAAGGAAAAGAAAGGTAAGAAGAAAGGAGTGAGGAGGAGTGGTGAATGAAGAAGAGATAGCAAAGAGACGCAGAGGCAGGAGAAATGGACCGATCGCCGAATAAGAAAGTGGGTGTAGAGAGAGAAAGGCCAACGTGTCAGTGGAATCGCACTGCGAGGGCGGAGGTAGTGTGCCGAGGCGATCGGTTGCGCGGCGTGCCGTGGGGAGAATGGAGGAGTGGTGAGGGGAGATGAGAAGGGAGAAGGTAGGTGGGATGGACCGAGCGTTGTGTGAGAGCGTGAGTGTAGACACGGAATGTGCCTGTGGAATCGCACTGCGAGGGCGGAGGTAGTGTGCCGAAGCGATCGACTGCGCGGCGTGCCGTGGGGAGAAGAGTGGAGTGGTGAGGGGAGATGAGAAGGGAGAAGGCAGGTGGGATGGGCCGAGCGCCGTGTGAGAGCGTGAGTATAGACAGGGAATGTGCCAGTGGAATCGCACTGCGAGGGCGGAGGTAGTGTGCCGAAGCGATCGGCTGCGCGCCGTGCCGTGGGGAGCGGGGGGGGAGTTGGTGGGGGGAGGGGGGCGCAGGGGCCGGAACGCGCACTGGCCCGCGCTTCCTCGCCGCGCCCGCCGCTTCCGGCCCCCGCCGCCCCCGCCGCCGCCTCCACCGCCCCCGCCCCCCGCCGGATGCGTCGCGTCCAGCCGCGTCGCCTGCGCCGCAGCGGGTGCCGGTGCAGCGGCCGCGGGAGGGGACAGACCATGACGTAGCGCAGGCGAATCAGGAGAACATTGAGACATTGAGAGGCGACGTGCAACCAGCGCTGCCAACCAACAAACTGTTTCAAATTGCGAAACGAATGTGTCATGAATGAGGTTTGGTGGCTGACGACCGAAACGACGTTTCGAGATCTGCAACACCCACAATTCAAATTGCTCTGAGAATTGTCTCCCTGTCCGGGGATCGATTTGGGTCTCCTTCCATACGCCCAGTTGTTTTAAATAATAATTACTGGGACGTGAATATTTGAACCGTTTTATAGTGTCAGAGAGGCAGGGTGCCAACTATTGAATATGTGAAATCGTTCCAGGTATTGTCTTCTCGGTATCTAAGTGGCTGGCGTAAGTGGATGTAAGCCAAGACACCAGAATTCGATTCCCGGTCGCCATGAAGAGTGCTTTTAAACAATTTTAATTATTAAAAGTATATTTTTCACTCAAAAACAATGGTAAAATAATGTACTTTCAGTGCATATTTATGAAGTAATTGCCTAACCAATGGGGTTCCAGAATGACAGTTAAATGCACCCAATATTTTGCGTGCAAGAGTTTTCTCAACTCAAACATAACATATTACATCAGTTAAAAATTCGTAGGTGCCTGATATATCCTTTTGTGCGGAATGAGCACCAAGATCCTAAATGAAAAACCGCCAAAATCATGCGCCTAATGTTTGTTCGCCGTAAATTTATTTTGTATGTAAATAATTCCCTTTTGGTCATTCTGATTTGCTGCCAGATACTGCACTCTTTTCCAGGGCGTCGAGCGCAATGCCTTGAGTATGCGGGCATTGGCGAAATGCTCTAGATCTGGATCGACAGAATCTCGAACCGTGAACTACTTCGAAGAGCATTTACAGAGTGAGCATTGCTGCAGCACCGTCGAAAGCAGAAATCTCATACCCCACGTCTTGAAAAATGAAGAAATTTCTGCATGTTCCTTCCGAATCGTCGATTATAACACATTGTGTTACATTAGAAAAGATGCTAGAGTGTTGTAATTTATTTTAAATATAATGTTGTTATTCTTTTTATTTATTAAAAATATCTAATACATCATGCAAAATACAGTCAGCAGAATATTTAGGAACTACTCAAAGGGGACCTCAAGTTATATTAGTTGTCATTTGGTTAAATATTCGTCGACGAGAAAAATCATTGAGAGATCTCAAGGCCCAGAAAGAAAGCGTGGACTAGTATCCAACGTGTGGAATGATGATTAGAAGTCTCCAGAGCTAGAGAAACGCTTCGCAAACGGGAAAGCCCACGTATGAGAAACCAGACACGGTCCGGAAAGAGATGACGCAAGTGGAACAGCCACCCCTCGCACGGAGCGGGTTTTGCTGGGTGTCGTACCGAGACTGCGCGCGTGATAGTGACGCGACATCGTTAACAAAACATCGATGGTAGCAAGCATCGATGTTAAAAAAATCGAATAAAAACCATCGATGTTTTTAGACTAGTTTAGTAACCTCTAAAATTAGATTCGTGTGCATCAAAATTTGATTTGACAATGTTCGTGTTTATGAATTCCCCTAATAAGGGTACCGAAGAAGGAGCAGACTCTACGTCCACAGCGTATTTCCTCACCACATCTCAATGTGCGAAATGAACATGAAGAAAGCGGAAATACAAGGGCAGGGAGGTGATCTTGGGTTGGAGAAGAAGGTAGAACAAACACTGTTACTTTGGGTTACTTTGGATTCAACATACGAACTAACAGTGTTATCATCGGTTATTATTTCATATGTTACCTTTTACAATATAGTGATCATGGGAATTTTTCATTTAGAAACAAACCATTCGAGAAGGAAAAAATATCGATCATAAAACAACGATGTTAAAAACCATCGACGTTTATATATATCAATGTTTAAAACATCGATGTTTCTACAAAAACACTGCACTACCAAACTGAAGGGAACAACAGCGCAAACATTGCCTTTCGATCTCATTAGCAGTGAGCTTTGTAACCTCCAGGCAGTAGTTTGTGTTTGTTTTCAAAACATCGATGCTTTTACAAAAACAACATACTGTAAGTAGTCTATTGTTTCTCTACTACACTCTCCTCTATTTCCGGCATTTACATAGCTCTTTACGATTGTATTAATCAGATTGACGAGAATGAAATCCAATTTTAAATGAACAATTGAAAAATGTGTTGGACGGGTAAGTTTAAACACTAAAACGCATTGGGGAGTTTTAAAGCCACCTACGGAGTTGATCAGAGTCGTTTGTTCTTGACGAAAATAATCAATTGGCGATCATTCTAGAATATTCTGAAAGGACTCTAGAAATTATTTTTAGGTGTTTCTTAAGGCTCCTAAAATAGTAAAACACTGTTTACTACTTCACTCCCTTTCCGGCCCAACGCGAATCCTTAGGACATAACGCACCCCACCCCGATGCAAGAGGGCCACATCTCCGAAAAATTGAAAACTGAGATAAACCCACTGTTATATTCCTCGTTTATCCTTACTTGATGTACAAAAATGCCATTTCTTTATTTTAATAAAAAGCCAAGTAACAGCAATTCAATTTAAATTCAATTACTGTTTTTAAATGCGCTCGAGAAAACTTCCGAAGGCTCTCCTGAGAAATGAGTGATTTTGGAGATGTGGCCCTGTTGCCATTAGGCGTGTGGGAATTTATTATATTGACTTGTTTTTCCTTACATTGGTGGCAGATATGTGTACTTGTTAATGTCATGAAACACGATTGTTTTTTGAAAAGTACTTGCCTATCTATATTTCAAGTAATTCTCTGCTCATGAAGACGTTCCCGGCAACTTTATCGTCAAAAGAAGGACTTTTTGTATAAACTTGCACAATAAAGAAATGTCAACACGAAAGCAGCGGGAGCCGCCAGGCTAAGCTAGTATTCACAATATTTCATTCCCGTGTATTTGTGACGCTTGTTATTGTCTTCGACACTGAGCTCGATAAACACTGCCTAACTTGCCGGGACCCATAGGATCGTGGCTGGGAGGAAAATATGAAAACAGTTGAATTATGCTACATGATCTCTTAGGAAGGGAATTTTAAGTAGGAATTATGATAGGGAATTATGGGAGAGAAATTATAAAAAGAAAAAGCGTTTAAAGTAACATTAGTTACTTAGTAAATCTGAATCATTAAAATTAGGTAAAAATAAAATATTGTATGAACCACGGACGATAACTGGCTCCAATCATCGAGCAGCAACAAAAATCTCGAAGGCTTTTTTTCACCCGGGATCAGTATAACTCGATTAATGCCCTTGGTGCATAAATAACTATCCTGTAACCATGGCGTAAGCCAGCGAAGATCGAATTAATGATTTTTATGATGCAAACTCTATTGATGTTAAATGGAAGAGTTTAAATTAATGAACAGATACAATTTTGATATTTTGATGTAAATTGTATTAGCAATTGCCAGAAAATGAGACGACCACGTTTGTTTTGGACATAAGACTAAGGTCATTTGTATCAATGAATATTTAAATAAATGATTTACGTTGGTGATTGTTGGCAGTAACTAAGAAAATAAAGTTGTTCCCTTTGTGTGTGGTTGTGCCACCTGCCACATGAGCAAACGAACGACCTCGAGCAACAAAACCTCACGTGGAGGGGGAAGGAAGGAGGTGGCGTAACAAGGTCAGCGCAATTCGAATCACATTCGCCCTCTCGTAAAAACTGCAGGTGCTGCTTCCTGCATACGTAATTCATTGCCCTGGCAATTTCTACATACGTTTCCTCTGCCTGTTTAAAGAATTGTTCAAAATTAAGCACATTTGATGACGAAGGGTACCTCATGAATTAAACTGCTTTGTCTTTAGGACCCATATAAGGTCAATTATGAAGTAAAATGAAATTGCATATTGTTTATTCGCCTATAGAAACTGATTTATATATTAACATAGAACAAGTCAGTATTGTGTGTTAGACATTTTTTAGAAGTCTCGAAGCTCTAAATTGATAAATGGAGAAATTTGATTTTCAACAGTTTGATCCATCCTCTAACTTTCATCCGTTCGTGCGGGCTGCAGATTACGGCTCTTCGTGAATTACAGAGGATACTTTACAAGTGATTAGGGCGGGAAATGTTGGACGTCGATGTATTTCTTAATTATTCATCGCTCTGACAGAAATAGTTTTGTTTCCTTTTTTTACCTTTCCTTCCAGATCACTACTTCATTTGACAAGGCACTGGCTGAAAGCTGGATGATGCCTTGTGAACGAAAGTACCAACTATTTTCTACCAAGTCAGGAAAAAAAATTAATTAATTATCCCAATTATTTAAGATATTTTACATGTTGTAGGGAAGTATTTATATTTCAGCACAGATAATCCAGGGTAGTACACTGGTTTCATCTTTTTCCAACTTCTCTTTTTTTTAGTTATGGTATGTAATTTCATGTCATTACATCTTTTAAACTGAAATTGTCAACTTTTCTTGGAGGTTAAAGTATACATTTAAGCGGAAATGGATATGAATTGATTCCGCAAATTTCAGGAATCTCATCATCATTTCTGATTTCCTGTTACTTCCCTTATATTTTACGTAAATAGGCTACTAGAGTACAACAAGGCATAACTGAGAAATTTGCACTGACTTTAGAATTTATCACTTAATTTGTTTGCAACTGAAAAATCTTTAGATTTCAGAAAAATTCCCAACTATTGATAAAATGTTGATAACTTTGTAATGTTTTCAAATTTCCTTCTTATAAATTATATTGTATATTGTTTTATAATATGTAATTAAGATTTTGCTAAAAAATCGTTTTTCATTTTTTTAGGAAAGCCATCAGCCATGAATGGCATGAATCCTTGATGCGATGGTTTTACCTGGCGTATCAGTCCGTCCCTCGTTAACCCTAAGCTTATGTCGGATACAAACCAACGACCTTAGACAGTTCGATTCTCTGATTTTTCGTGAAATAACAGAAGATAATAGAAGTAACTTGAAAAACTATATATTTTGTAACGAGTTGCACAGAAATACAGAAAGTAAACATAGAAAATGAGGTCATTTACAACTTTTCCACCGATGGAATAAATTACTGGCCCGTATTACCGACGCGCTGTTGGTCAGCCTGGTTCCGAGTGGGAGACCAGCTGACATACCTGAGCAACCACTCGGGAACATCGCTTCCACGCCAAACGCTGCGAAGTGGGGACCGTGATGGGTGGGCAACCTCTCTGACCATTCATTGAATAAATTCGTTATTGCAATATCCCATAGAGAGTTCCCCAAACCCTTTCTTCAAAGTTTTAGTTGCAATATTTACAATAAAGTAAAACCAGCTGCACATTTAACCGTAAACGTTTAGAGCATGCAACGGCAAAATAATTGAGATTCCAATAGCCTCTTTTCTTTTGGAAACCAAACATCACATACAAAATAACCATTAATAGAAATATGTAATAGCAAATTATTTAATTTCTCATTACTTATAGATGCAAAAAGTTATCGTTTTTGCAACCAAATATTTATTTTCTTTAAATACTTTGATTATTTGTATTTTCACATAAATAAAAATTACATTGTATCTTAATCAAATGCTAACTTCTTTCAGACATCCATATATAAAACATCCCCTTACTTTGTCAAGAAATAAATTAATAAATATTCAGATATATTACTTCTGACCGATAATGGAAAATCCGTCCCGTCGGCACTCGAACCTTCGGGCCTCGCGGTCAAAGACGCTACGCTGCCTGGGCAACAGCTGTTGCCCCGAGCCATTTCAGCCGGTCTTATATCCTTGGGGGCGGGGAGAGGGTGGCGTGGAAGCGCGGGGCAATATCATGAAAGGAATCGAGCGTCTCTAGCGGTCGAAGCGTGCGACCAGTCGGAGACGGAGCGCCCGAGACAGGAAGCGGCGCAGCATCACGGCCTTGCAACTCTCCATCAACACCGGCGACAAAGCTCGAGGATGCTGTCATAGGAGGCGCTAGTGTCGCCGAGTACAGCTGCAGGTTAGGCTCGCCAACGTCTGCAAATAAAAATTGGCTGATATCTGAGAATTACGAAAAGTGTCTTTTAAATGTTCAATTATTCATTATATACACATATAAGAAGCCGCTGAAGAAAGCGCGAACACCGACGCTGTCTTTTGTAACATTACGCGCCTGCTCGCGACTCCCGAACCCACGCAACAGCCTTGTATCGTTGGCAGCAGTTTATGTTTTAGTTGCTGTAAGAAGGTGCTACAGGAGAGTGCGCCACTTTAATGGTCTCCACCGCGTTGTATGGGAGTTGAAAGGCCCTGCGTAGAATTGCGACGCGAAGAACCTCGCTTTGTGACGACACCGACAGATTGTTACGAGAAATGGGGAAGGACGAAACATGCTAGACGCAGCAGTGGCCCACGCACATCAAAGAGTTATTCGGTCGCCTTTTTGGACACGAAAGAGTATATTGCTCTTTTGACGAACCAATTTTTTGGACACATTTGTACGCCATTTGCTTGCTGGTTTCTATTGGCGCTCCGCATTTGGTAAATACTGCGACGCGACTGAATGCGGTTAATGAGCAATGAATGCTTTTGAGAGAGAAGCGGTTTGTTAATTTTTTTTTATTTTACCAGTATGACAAAAGTAATTTGTAGTTTAAAAACAAACTTCAAAACTCAATGCGCAAAATTGGGATTAAAAAGCTACACCTTAAATACAAAGCAACACACAACATTTGTAGAAAAATAAATAAGGCTTATACATATTACAATAACGAAGAGCTTACAATAAAACAACAAAGAAGACTCAGCTATTCTTAGAGCATGCTGTAAAGCCGCCAAGTTGTTAGCCCTAAACTTTTCGTACGTATTTCCTATGTATTTCGAGACATCAAATAACATATTTCCAGGGCCATCTTTAGGCACAGGCAGACGAGGCCCGTGCCTCAGGGCCCCCATGATCAAAGGGCCCCCACAGATAATAAAAAATATATAACAAAACTGAACTAGCGTGCGAAACTACGTAAAGTACCATTGAGAAATGCTTAGTTTGTTTTTTACTTAGATCTTAATATGTAAATATTGCTTGTGTTGTTTTTTAATCATATTTTATTATGTTACTATTGTTAGAGTTATTAGTAAAATATTACTATAGAAACTACAGAGATTAAAGATACTATTTAATTCCATTTATCTAATTTTTTACAAATCCTTCCTTACCTTAAAAAGAGGAATCAAAATGCTTATTAACTGTGAAATATTCAATTTTTAATAACTTATGATCGCCAGAACGTAATTTGTTGAACTAAGAATTAGGGGCCCCGAAATCTCTGAGTGCCTCGGGTACTTTCAAACCCAAAGACGGCCCTGCATATTTCAGCTGTGCTGCATTACCCGCACATTGGTTTCTGGCAACGCCTCTCCCGGTGGTGTCTGCCGCGGGGCTTGAGTTTGATTGATTGATTCGCCTGATTGATTAATTACTGATTCTGGACGTTTCATCAACCAATGTTATCATTCAGTAAGTGTACTGAATGTTTGCATTGTGGGAGGAGGCAGTGATCTTCCCTAGCTGGCGAGATCCGGCGCCGACCTCCGTCGATTAGCGGAGATTTCCCCAATCAGGTTTCTCCCTCGCCAGTGTGAGACCACCCAAGACGAAGCAAGCTCTAAGCTTCAGACTGGTCTCCCGACTTGTAATGTAGTGTAGTGTATGAGTGTGTGTAAGTAAAGAGTGAGGATAGGACAAGAAAGAGGAAGGGAAGATCGCGAGCAGTCCGTGTTCCGCGTTTTTAGGGAAGTGCTCCAGCATTCGCCTGGCGTTGTTAGGAGAAACCACGATCAACTACGAATCAGAGCAGACAGCCGCTAGAATTCTCCCAGAGAGCGTCAGAACTCACGTAGCTATCAGACTAGTGTCGAAAATCCTGCGAGCCCGTGGGGACTCGAACGTAGGGCCTGCCGGTCAGAGGCACTGCGGTGACATCAGTTAGTGCCGTGAACAACCATCGCCGGAACGGGGCTTGGGTTCGTGTGCGCGGCGAGTGCCGAGGAGAGGCGAGTGCGCGTCCATCGTCAGGGGGGCGGGGGCGGGGGCAGAGGCCGCTGCACGCGTGCGCGCCGGCCCGTGGCTGCGGAGGCGGCGCGCGCTCACTCGTGACCCAGTCACGCCCGGCCGCGCCGCCCGCCCGCCCTCTCGCTCGCCCGCACGCTCGCCCACGCACCTGCGCCCAGCGCCGTGACGCTCCGCACCGCAGCCACGCACGCACACGCCCACGCACGCTCGCACGCACGCACGCACTCGCTGTCCGGCACGCGCGGCGACGCGCTGCGGAGGCGGAGGTGCACGCAGAGGCGAACGGGTATACAGAGATTACTATAAGAAGGGACCGCTTTGGCAGCTACTGCTTGGCTACTGCTGGAAACGTAACTGTAGGTTGTGTCCTTGCACTCGATTCATTTATGCGTTCGTTTACAGTTAGCTCATTTGGAAACGGATTCGTCGCTCTCATCTGCAACGTTATCGCTTTACACGACTTTCATTTGTTTTCCGATGTGTCAACGTGGTCCCTTCTTAGAGCAATTCCTCAATAACTGAGGAAGGCTTCGGCAAGAGTAGACACACCTTTTGTCATTAATGTTTTCACTCGCAGCTTACAACAGTACATTTGACATGACGACACAGTGTTCTTTCCTTAAATGTATTTTATGCATCGAAATGTAATACTTTCATACGTTTTTGACACATTCGCACATTAACAAACGTATTACGTACATTAGTTGCGCGCGGCATTTGTTCTGTTTACCAATATTATTTTTTAATATTTCATTTTCTAATAATTCTACACTATTTCGTTCCTATGTAGCTGATTTTTTAACTTTCAATTTTCTATCACTTTACAAGCACTAATTTTAGAGGCAGCAGCAAAAATTCTCTTCCCTTTCTTCCTCTTCTTTCCTGCCCTTCCATTATCTCTCCATTTTCTTAACAGGAAATCCAAGCGCTTTGTTGCAAAGGGCACTCATTTTATCGCATTTAAGTGACGAATGTATCAACATATTTTATACATACATTCACATCAGAAAGATTTAACCTCTGTCTATTGTTCATGGGCGGGCGCTTTATCTACGATCTTTCATCTCAATAAATTGATTTTGCAAGTTGCTTTCTGGCGATATGCACCTGGCGACTGGCCAATGAACATATTTACTACTTCCTTGGATCATTTGGTCTTCGCATTTGAAAACAGTTCGTCTCTTAATTAATAACAACTGTAGACTTAAGTAAATATCAACAATTCTCTTCACCTTTACCTTGATAATTTTGTAACAATAATTTTCCCGAAATATGTATTTTTTTTGCTCACTGTGACTCCAATCTTCGGGAATGGAATTTGGTTTTACTTGAAACAAGACAAACTGCGTTAAATCAGTTTCCTGAATGCATCCGTATGGTATGAAAACTTTCCAATTCTACGCACGTACCTCATAACAAATTTTGCGAAGGACTGTCAATTAAAATGTTGTAAAGAGTGTTCCAAAATTATTAAGAATAATGCAAATAAAGAGGAATAATTCAGATTACTAATAACCATATTTCAATGCGCCCTTCAATTTGCGAGTATAACAAGAGAATCTTACAAAAAAGAAACTATACTTATGTCCCACAACTGTCCAATTCAGAAAACAATTTAATTATATTGTGTAAGGGATATTAAGAATTTTGAATGGTTGGTGCTGCACATAATTTAAATGTTATGTAATGGACGGATTTGTTTGTTTCGAATTTAGTTCCGGTTGTTGAATTGTTAAGAAGAAAAATTTATACATAATCGAGGTAGAACATAGACCAACAAATTTGTAAGCCTAAATTGTGTAGTTGCACGAAGTTATCAAGACATCTTAAATTCATGACATCTTACCTTATTAATGTTAGAACTATAATTATAATACAAATGTAGAATATTTACTCTAATATTTACTTAGATTGTCGTAGAAATTCTTAGTATTATCTTGTAATTACCATATAAATCTTATGCATTAAACAATGTGTATGTGAGAAAGGAGCAGGGGCATAAACGGCACAACGACGTATCCCATGGTCCTAGATGCCGTCTTGAGCTAAAGAGGCATTTTTATGATTATTCGACCAGGGAAAACAAAAGTTAATTAATCAACAAAATCTTGTCCTCTAATTTTAAAATAAAATACATTATTTTCCTGTTGACGCTTACAGCCAAACAAAATTACATTTAGGTTGCGAGCAGGAAACACCTATGGTGGCGAAGCATTCGATCTGGAGAGTGATTATTGCTGGTGTGAACGTGTCGAGAGTTTGGAACAATTATTTTGTTTTCTTCGTGTGCAGCCTCGGCCGGGGTGTCCACCTTGTCAGGCATCAAAATGAAAAAACTAAAACATTTGACACGGTTGCGGGTCATATTGACAGTACTCAGGCGATTCACACCTGATTTCCCCATTGGTGATATCGGCTGCTCTGAAAGGCGAGGGGGCGGGGCAGGAATGGAGTCATGTATGATATCTGACCGCTCCATGTACAACGCAGGGAAAATTATTGGGATGATTTTGAATTTCTAAATTTACTAGAACACTTTCTTAAGTCTAAATCTAACCTAGTTTATACTTATGGGAGTGTTGACTCGGACTAGGAGCATGCACTAGCCCAGGGGTTCTCAAACTTTTTAAATGGGGGGCCAGTTCACTATCTCTCAGGCTGTCGGAGGGCCGGATTATATAGTGCGATTTTTCTAACTCTGCCTCTCAAGCCCCTTTGGCCGATCACACATTTCGCATCTTTCTCGGTCCTGCCTCTAGATGTCGCATGGTCGCAAGCATTGCTTGATACGGTCGCGATCATGCGATATCTAGTGGCATGACTGAGAAAGACTCGAGGTACCGTGACATATTCCATCGTGAAGACAGGTCTTGAGAGGCAGAGTTCAGGCAATGACATGCCTCCCGATAACATAGCCATAACGCGAGCAGATCCCAAACGTCCTCAGATTGTGCAGGCGAAATGTACAGCGTGGTAAAGATGATAACGCAAATCATCGATATTACTTTATTAAAAACAATTTTTAAAAAACCGACGTTTTGGGAACAAAATATCGATGTGAAGAAAACATCGAAAGCAAAATATCGATGTTTCTTGTGGAAAACAACGTTAAAACCATAGATTTTTTTGCCATCCCTAGACATCCTAACACATAATAAGAAAAATGTGCGGATTTTAAGAAAAAAATCTTTAAACCATAAAAACTCGGCGGGCCGTATAAATGTCCTCGGCGGGCCGCATGTGGCCCGCAGGCCGTAGCTTGAGGACCCCTGCACTAGTCGGTCGGCGCCAGATCTCGCCATCAAGAGGTGGGAGATCACCGCCACCTCTCGCGATAAGAAAAACACTACGCTTACGGAACCAACAACCTTAGCAGTTGACGCGCCTGAAATCACTAATCAATCACATCACATCACAGGAACAGATTATCCCCGGCAGCGTGGCCGACACGGCTCCACCGGAGCGAGGGAAGGAGCTTTGGTTTACGAGGGCAGAGTCGACCCCCTCCCCGCCCCCGGCTTTACTCCGGTGGAATGGACCACGCGCTCCGGTTCACGATTCAACAAACAAACGAATTCCACCAGAGGCGGCGCAGGCGGAGTTTTAAACATGTCAATTCGCCCGTTGCAGAGCAGCGATTACGTTACGAATGCTTCATCCGCTTAGCGACTCCAAACGTCCTTTTGCAACAAACATTTTTAGGTGGTATGATTTACTTGAGTTAATTAAGCGATTCAGCTCGATCCAGAATCCACAAAAGGGTCACCGGATATTGGTTAATCGCTTCGTTCTTGCGAAGGGGACTTGTTTCAACGCTTTAGTTTGGAAGTGCGTTGACCTTGTGCGCAATGTTTATTCCGAGAATTAGCGCATGACGCGACGCAGACAGCGTCTCCGCACAGACGGTGCAGACGCCGAATGGGAGGACGGCGTGGGAGGAAAGCGACGATGACGAGGACAAGGTAAAAGGTAGAGAAAAGGAGGAAGCGAAGGCAGGAAAAGGGCAAGTCTTAGAGCGATGGCTTGGTTGAGAGATAGGTTGAGAGACAGGTTGAGGAACAGGGTGAGGGACAGTGTGAGGAACAGGGTGAGGGACAGGGTGAGGGACAGGGTGAGGGACAGGGTGAGGGACAGGGTGAGGGACACGGCGAGAGGCTGGGCGAGGTACCGGGCAAGGGACCGGGCGAGGGACAGGGTGAGGGGCGGGGTGAGGAACAGGGTGAGGAACAAGGTGAGGGACAGGGTGAGGGACAGGGCGAGGGGCTGGGCGAGGGACCGGGCGAGGGACAGGGTGAGGGGCAGGGTGAGGGACAGGGCGAGGGACAAGGCGAGGGACCGGGCGAGGGACAGGGTGAGGGACAGGGCGAGGGACAGGGTGAGGAATGGGGTGACGAAGAAGATGAGTGGTAAAATGAGGGATCGGGTGTGGGAGACGTCAATGAAAAAAGGTAGGACTAGTTTAGGATTAGAAAGGGCGAAAGATTGAACGAAAACTAGAGCGATATCTGGGGCGCTACGGGGAAAGCCAAGCTGCGCCATAGAAATGCACACAACTCTCCCAGAATGACCTCGGTACGGTCCTAAGCGAGAACACTTCTGCAAACTTTCGTCTTGCTCTGAGAAAACGTTAGAATACATTTTTCACGGAGAATTAATTCTGAATCGAGGAGCGCATATAATTTCTTAGAGTGCAAACACGTGTGCCCCACTCAAGTACAATTGTACCCTGTGGCAGACAGCAGTGTCCTGAAAGTGTTAAAAATGTGTTTAATTTTTACAGATAAGATACATCTTGAATTTGCCTTTGAGATGAAGCTCGATATACACCGCACAACTTTTCTGGATCTAGAGGATCACGTATACGAGAGATATATGAAAGAAGTTGATTTTTGCTACATTTTATTTTATGTAAGAGGTTATGAAAGGGATGAAAGGAAAGTATGGAAGGGAAATATAAAAAAAACTAATCAAGTTAACCTATTGTTAGTTAATAAATTAGTAAATCTGTACAAATAAAAGTAGGTAAATATTCTCAGCTGTCAAAAATTCCTCAAGCCAAAGGTCCTCTGACATTTTGTCGTCACTAAATCATTAAAACATTTATTACGTCTTTAGTGCAGAAATAACTATTTTGAACCCCATAAACTTCATATTCGTTCCCTCATTCGCCCTTCCCAATCTCTGCATTTACTTTTGTTATGTTTCTTTCTCTGAATACCGCCTCTCCCTCCTTATCGTCTTCGACTACATCTTCCCCTTCTTGTCCTTGTGCTCTTTCGTATCTAGCTCTTGGCCTTTGCCCTTGCCACGCCCTTTTTCGAAGTCTTCGCGTGCACACCGCCCTCACCCTCGTTTCAAACTTCCCCGCACAGAGCGCTCGTTACAGCACTGGCCAGGGGCCGCAGGGGATGGGAAATGCAGTGCGGGGACTGGGTCAGAGGGGTGGCACCAGTTTTGCACGAAACACACTGGTCCACGATGCGAAAGTATGTGACGAAACTTTAAATTAAACCCAAATGGATTTTTATTTAATAAAGCAAGTCGAATTTTCTTTTTCACGTCGGTTAAAATATCAAAGCGTTTTCTAAACAGAACACTTACCGGATCTATGACACACATAAATAAGTAGAAATAAGTAGAACAAGACAATCATAAAAATGCAATGATGAAATTAATCTCATTTTTAACAATTGAACGATATGTTAGAAATTCGACACAAGAAATCAGACTTTTTGCATATTATTATTAGTATATATCCCTGTACTTTATTATTATTATTATTATTATTATTATTATTATTATTATTATTATCATTATAGTGGCCAGTTTCTGAATGTTCAGGCTCATTTTCGATCCAAAACAGGTGAAAAAACATAAAATTTCAAATTATATTAATTGAACGTGGAAATTCCATTTTAGTTGCTGATTTCATGCAAAAAACATTAGTTAACTCTTTTTTCCCTCTCGTAATTGTGTACTTCAATTTTTTAATCCTGGAACAATATATCCATTATTTCCTTTTCCCCATACTTTTCAAAGCTTTCCGCTCATTTTGGGTTCCGGGTTGCAAGAGAGTTTCTGCGAGCCCGTTCGACTAGTCTTCACTCGGTCTAACGGTGCGCGCTTCCGACGATTGTGGCACCCGGAAGAAGCGAATCGGACGCGGAGACTGAAGGAAAGCGGAGAGGAAATGCGCTCGTGGGACTCACTGGGTCGAAAAGTGCTAACGAAATCGATTTGAAATCCTGGTGAATGCAGCTATTTCGCAAAGAAGAATACGGTTTTTGAATAAAAAGTGTTTTTTCCTTGAGTCTGTCATTGGATGGGGCGACTCGTAGCGTCGTGGTGAGACTATTTCGCTTTTCAACACTGAGCAGAGGGTTTCCAAGAGCGATTGAGGTTTTGCTGGACAGAGCGGGTTTGTGAGATGTTTTCACAGGGTTCTCCCGTTTCGCCAGTCTCTTACATTGCTCCATCATCATTCACTTTGCAATGTCATAATCTTCAATATCAGTAGTTATTCATTCATTTATATACTGACATATTACTCAATAAATTGTAGTGATTACATAAGAGTTGTACGGCACTGACGTTATAAAAAATTAATGTAAGATGACAAAACACAATACTCGATTCAAAGTACTTATGCACGATATTTCAAGTCTTATATTTTGTGTTTACTTGTCTTACAAGTATTTGTAGTTTAATTGGGGCTTACTCCCTTATACGGGTCGTATGTTTATTTCAATTCATCCAGTAATATCTATATAAGTGACTAAATCATTACTGATATATGGAAGAACAGACGATCATTCTTATAACTCACTTTGGTCATAGTCATACACCATCAGAAGTAATGTATCAATGATTTCATGTATTTATACATCGTTCAAAATCAAGAAATTTTTATAACAATGGTTAGTTTTAAGAATGAAAATAACATAACTTGTGTTTGCTTATTACATTGCAAAGGCGTGTTTGTGATATATAATAAATGCATGGTCATAACTCTTGTACGGAAAGAAGGCGTCTGCTGCGGCTGCAAAAATTTCGACTGCGCCGCTAGTTCGAGAGGCCGTAAGCGCTTTAACGGCTTTGCTTGCGACACGACAGCTCACAAAGCGGCGCCCCCGAAAAAGTTTTATTGCTTCGCGTCCCCGGAGCTTAATGTTCTTGCGGGACACGCCGCATAATAGAGGGCGCATTAAAAAGGGAATCGGGAACAACTGCAGGGGAAGAAGCTCGGAGGCCACTCCCCAGAACGACCTTACGCGTCGCCTGTTCCCTTCCCATTCTGTCTTGCGCTTTCCGACGACCAAGTTTGTCTTTCAGAAGCTTGCGATGTGGGAATGACGATCGATCATCTAGTACGCTTTATTGATGTGTGGTCCGCAAAAGTGACGGACTATAATATTCATTATTTTGCTTACATTGGGAAATTAACTTTCAGTGCCAAGAATCTGAATTTGATGCAATTAACTGTCTTCGTCACATTAATACAAATGTAAGTAATTTCTTAAAATATATGAATCACTATATCAACGCCAAGTTATACTACATTATTGTAAATTAAAATAAATTAATGTATATATCTGACGATGATCAGGACCTACATTGTTATAGTAGAGATACCTGAAATAAATAAAATTAAAAGAACCTTGCACTGTACGTCACAATGTCTGCAGTAAGATGTAAAATTTCAGGCAACATTATGCAAAAAGCACTAAACTTTTCGAAAAATGGGTATAGCCGTATTTTAAAATCTATCTCCAAGAAACAGATTTCATCACGGGAAAAAAATATCTATCTTTAATATTTGAGTTGTAGGAAGTCTCCGAAAAATTTTGAACTTTTGCAACCTTCGAAAAATTAGGGTTTCCACGAACATGAGACCTACACCATTCTCTTAATCATCATTCAAACTATTCAATAAATAATATTAATGTATTTTGTTTAATAATTTAGGCCAGCTTTTGACTTGTAATTTCAATGTGAAATTCGCTCACAAGAAACAAAAGTTTGTTTGAAAAAATTGCTTGATCTAATGAATAGATGATAGAGATAATGATGGCAATAAAGTCGAGAGACAGGAAACAGGAGAACGCACAGAAAATCAGCTTAGAACGCGCTCCGTCCACTACAAATTCCACATTAGTTCGTATGTAACCGAACCCGTCCTCCAGCGGTGTAAGTTCCACGCAGTAGATATTAAGCCACGAATACCCTGCCGTGGCTGCCCGATTTTAGGTTGATTACTCTGTTGAACCGTTTTACCGCGTCCCTTGTCTCTTTTGGATCAATGCGTTTAACATATCCAAAATCAAACAGACCGAGACAACAATATTTTTCAACTCACCGCCGCCATAAATCATATTGAAACTTAATCTCATGAATGAAGCAGCACAAAACACAATCAAGTCTTCGGGATTTGACGCGCATTTCGAAGCGAATCGTTTGCGCAGGATGGTGAACAAGAAAAGCACTTTGCAGTATTCCAGTGATTTCTTCAAATGATCATAATAATAAAGGCCAAGGATTTGAAAATGTGAGAGAATACGTTGAACTGACTCTCTTACTACAATGAGATTATCAATTTGTTGTTATATAAGTAGCTGTAGTATATAAAATTGCATCATTATCCGAAGCATTATCGTATTATCAATATTCATTTACGTACCAAACATTTTACCTCACAACATACTTTAGATCAGACCATTTCACCGAAAAAAAAACAATGAGGAAAGCAATGAAAGAAGATGCGAGCTTTTTGCATTTGGAAAGAAAACTGACCATAGTTAAAGTACATCATGTAATCGTGACAAATTGTACGATTAAGATTAGGAATCATTTATTTGCAGAATAAGCTCAAAATTGTCGCAAAGTCCATTAAAATGTGTAACAATAGTTTTTGTTCGTATGTGAAAACTAATTCTTATTTATTGTATACATCAACCCTCTTAATAAATTAGAATATTGAAATAGAACCTATGTGAGTGAGTTTTTAACTGTGGAAGTTAGTCCTTATTAACGCGGAAAAGATTCCTCCAACATGCACACGTAGCCGAACTCAGAACGCGATTATCAAGACGAGAAGATAACTTCAGGTTCTAAAAGAAAAGCTATTGCAACTACGAAGTTAGCGTTGACCGCTAGTGAGAACTGGAAACCACCGATGATCACTCGCGATCTTTGCGAATTACTGCTGAATGCGCATGCGAATAGGGCAGGGTTGCTTTAGACACTTGTCGAGTAAGTGCACAAAAAAAGCGATATCTCCAAAATTTTAATTTCGCAAGACAATGTGTTTTTTGCTCTAAGCCGCCTGTCTTGTGAGCTATTTTTATAAACGAAAGGATGAAGAGAGTAACAACATAAACCACAGCAAACCTCTCGCTATTCGCAGACATTAATATCTCCATTTTTTATGAAAGTGTGGATCATCATGTTACCATAATAGATTCCTGCATGTTTTCATTACCTTCATACACGCCTTCAGCAATTTGTAAAGGGTTAATCCTGTAAAAAAATTACTAATAAAATTGAATTGAATTGAACATTTATGATACAATTGAGAGAGTAACAGTGTGAGACAAACTTCGATTGATTGATTGATTTTTAGTGATTCCGAGCGCGTCAACTACTAAGGTCATCCGTCCCGTAAGTGTAGTGCATGGCTTTTCACCGGTGGAGAGGTGGTGGTGATTTTCCCTCAGTGGATGACGAGATCCTGCGCCGACCTGCCGTCGACTAGTGAGGTTTCCCCTCAACCAGTTATCTCCCTCAAGCAGGGCACCGCTCTAGCCGGGATAAGCTCTAAGCCCCCGACCGCATTACCGGCATGTTTAGTCGGGGGCTTAGTGCATGCTAGTGTGTGTGTGTGTGTGTGTGTGTGTGTGTGTGTGTGTGTGTGTAAGGGGTGAGAATAGGACAAGGAAGAGGAAGGAAAGATCGCGCGCGGTCCATGTCCCGTTTCTTAGGGTACTGCTCCGGCATTCGCCTGTTTTGATCAGAGAAACCACGGAAAACTACCGATCAGAGCAGCCGGCCGCTAGAATTCTCCTCCATACAGCGACTGAATTTGACCTAGCTGACAAGCTAGTGTCCAATATCCTGCCACCGTCTGGACTCGAACGTAGGACCTCCCGGTCTGTGGCACTGCAGTGACATCAGTTGTTGCACTAAGACACTTCTCTCGGTGCAAACGTCGACCAAAATCAAAATATCATCTTATACAATATTAGCGGGGGTCTTTCTTTAATTGATGCTAGTTTTCTTGTTACAGCCTAAGCAAAGTATTAGCAAAACATGTTTTTTTTACCCAAAAAATTACAAAAATCATTAGTGTTTTGTTATTTTTCATGGACATCGTCGATGTGAATCAGAAGCAAAATTATGGGTCTGTTTCATGGAAGGAATAATATATTCTTCAACGAGCGTAGAATGATAGATATTATTATATTATATATAATTTTATATATATATATATATATATATATATATATATATATATAATAATGATAGCTATTACGACACGAGCTCCTACGTCTCTCGTGTCGGAATTTTTACGAGTGAATAATAGCCATTCTACGAGATTAGAAGACTCTACTTACTCTACGACTTTGAAATTTATATTTTAAACATACTGAATGGGTGACTTAACATTACAGAACGGGGTTCGTGGTTCACCTGTCTTACGACAGTTGCAACCAGCCGCGGCAGAGCCAGCAGCGCCTCTGTAAGAAGTGACTCTGTCGTGTATAATGAACTAGGACGAATGTGATTGGTCGACAGCCGTGCGAGGATAATATTCTCGCACGGTTTGTGTAATCGGCATCATTACTGCATCCGAAAACGTGCACAAATGTATACATTCTGCAGTAGTCTTAGAGGAAGTAAATTATCAGACGTCCGCCGCTTCTCTGCCTGGCGGAGAGACTCAGCCAGTGGCTTAGAGTGGGTGTCAGCCGCCCAGGCGGAGTAAAATTTCGGCACTCCCTTAGCCTTCCAGCGGGCGCGCGGTCGTAAATTTTACGACAATAGCAGATTTTTTTTGTTTTGCTGTTAACTCATTGTTGTCAAAGGCTTCTGCATTCTTGGTATTCCTTGCAGGTATCTTTAGTGATGCATTCCTGCAGCCACTATTTAGTTTGCACGCTGTATTCATACTGCGATTTTTTGTAGGAAGAGCTCTCAAGGCCACTCAAATCCCATCTTCGCGATGGAATATGTCACGGCATTTGGCATCTTTTCTCGGTCTTGCCGGTAGAAGTCGCATGATCGCAAGCACTGCTTCATACGGTCGCGATCGTGCGAAATCTAGCGGAACGACTGTGAATGATACGAAATGCCGTGACATATTCCATCGCGAAGATGGGATTTGAGTGGCCTTGAGAGCTCTTCCTACAAAAATCGCAGTATCAGTTTGTTTAACGCGCTATTCGGGATAAGAGCATAGTGACGTAAGCTTTACGCTGCGCACAGGCTGTTGTGCTAAAATATTGTATAAAAATTTGGCCTAATCGAAATTTTCTGTAAAATGTCCAGATAAAGAATTCATGTGAACGAAAATCAGAATATTCTTCAAGAGCTGTCTGATCGGAGGAAGATCATGAATTGGATAGTGACAGTGACAGTAAACTAATGTTGAAACTATAGACGAGCATCAGAACGATACTGGATCGGAACAAGATCTTTTTGATACTAAATACGAACGTTTATCAACGGATATGTTTCTTGGTAGTAAATATCATTCTTAGATATTATAATGCGACATAAAACTCCATTGTTCTACAATTTTTTTGATTATTTCAATACTCATTGAATGTCGTAAAATTTACGACACGCGCCTGCTGGTGTGAACATGTTACGCGCGCTCGCTGGAAGGTTAATTAGGTATTTCAATTTAAAATTTTGCTGAAGGGACTTCCGTGCTCACTTCAATCGGTCCGAATCGTAGATGCAACAAAATATGAAATGAAATGAACCAAATATTTACAAGATATTATTTATTGTGAAATTTTGCTGCCCCCTAAACTTGCCGGCTGGGGCTGGCCGCCCTGGACTACGCTACTACGCGACGCCGCTGGACTCAGCGTGAGATGCCACCGCCAGAGCGCAGGGGCGTCGCACTCCGCCATCGAGAGTATTTATACGCTCTCCACTACCCGCACGCGCCCTATTTATAGACCTTAAGGGCGATGCGCTGCCAGGAGGCCCCGCCCATCACACACTCTGACGCCACGTGGCCACCCGACGCCATTACATTCGTTATGCTTTTATGAGGATTTTTTTTTTGTAATTGGTGACGGAAGGTGATTGAGTCTTCAATACCTTAGTTTTCTACGATACAATGTATATATTTTTACCATCAAAAACAGTTATATTTACTGTCCTACGTTAATTTTAAAGTTTTTGTAATTAACGTTAATCGCTTTACGGACAGTGTGCATTTCTAAGAAGAGGGGGCAAACGAGTACAGGATTCGAAAATGGATTTCATGAAATATTTCTAAATACTTTTGTCTTTCAAACAACTCCAATTGTTCTATCTTATGTCCATTCCAAGTTGGCAATTTTTCAAAAAGAATTAATCCCTAAACGAAGTTATTCTATTTATCACATTTAAAATATTGTTACAAGGAATATTTTCACAAAACGTAAGCAAGGAGAAAAGCTGAAACATTTAAGATCTGGTATTTATATTATTATATTTAATATACAGAATCATTCTCTTTAAAGGTTTGGTAATCTGAAGACGTCTCTGGCAGGAAAAAATATTTTTTTAAAAATATTATGAACAAAATAACAATTGTTTAATGAAAATGAAAATATAATAATTCAAAGTGTATAAAAAGCCTTGATTTACATTGTTTTTCAGTTGCAAAATGTTATCTTTAATAATATTAGAGAAAATGAACCTCTTATTATGTTCTTTTAAATGTTTAGGAAATATCTTTCTACAGCTCTCTTTAAAAATGGACTTACAGAACCAATTATGGGTCTATTAATTCATTCATTCATTAATTTGATCACGAAAAACAATGTCAATCCAAACTTTTAGTATCTAACTATAATTGAGTAGGTATGCTGAATGGAGATCTCACCAACAAAATTCCAGAAATTGTTGTTTTACTGAAAAAGTGATCTATGTGACCCCAGCCGTGGCCCCCAAAATCCAATTCAGCTCAAAACATTTGGTAAAAGTGATATTTTATATTTAGAAAAATGGTGAAATATGATCTCACCAGACTCTGCGGTTCAAACAACCCAGCAAGATAGCGGACGCTATAGTGTTATTTGTATTGCATTGTTTTGTTCAATATCTAAATAAAGGCCGAAAGAAAGGATAAATACCGAGGAATTGAAAGTAAATAGAATAAAAATACTAAAAAGTACCGGGCATTCCTACAAAAATAGGGATTATTTGATACCAGAAAAATATGCATCTGTAAAGATAGTGGAATAGTGATGTAAATGTTTTCAGTGTAACACAGAATTTTGGGAAAATTCGAAATATGATGAATGTGTAGGAAGTGTAAATTGCTATTGTAGTCAACTATGTATAATTTTTTTGGTATGATGTTTGCCGATGTCAAAGTCAATTATTTCAAAAGATATGAAGACGTTTCAAAACTACTACAAACTGGAAGCGCATATACTTATACCACTACTTAATTCTACTGATAAACATGTTTTAAATTAATTTTCCGAAACTTTTTAGTGAGCGGGCACAGTTTCCTTCCCTATGACAGAAATTGTTCTCTAGAGGAATAGAAATAAACAGTTATTTTATAGTTTCATAGGAGATTTGCAATTTCTCTAGGGATCAAACGTGCACAAATTCGTATTTATCAATAACAACGTATTTAATTTAGTCTGTAATGACATTTATTGGCCTCTATGAATTCTCAGAGACTTCAAATGATGCAAAAAATATTCCTTATTAACTTTTTATTGAAATTTGTACACTAGGAATATTAGAGATTAGTGGAAAATTTTATCTCGAATTACTTGAGTTTTCCCTGCGAAGAAGTGGATCAGTCATCTGTATTGAGAAGTTCACCCTCGAGTCAAACAGTTATAACTTACTGGCGTATATTCATCACGAAAGGAACAGAAGAGAAGGGAGTTTCCCATTTAAAGTGAGTTATTACTTTGCCAGGAAGAATAATGGCTTTTCCCCTCTTTCTCACTTCTTCCCTTAATGGAAAACGACAGCTACCGATAATATAAGAAATCTCGAGAGAGATTGCTCTTCCTGATTGTGTCACAATTATTTTTGTGTGCTCAAGAAACCGTTTCTGCTGTTGAAAATTTGATGTAATTCCTCTGATTTTCAATTGGTGGTCGCTTGGAAACAATGGGAAATGAGAGCAATAAAACTTTGTCAAACACTACAAGTCATATTCTCGATTATATTCTCAACGTTTCGTTTTCGGCGAATCAAGCTATTTATTTCAAAGAATATTCTATTCTATTCAAACAGAGATTTTCTAATCGCTTATTCAGTTTCACTTAAATGTAGTACGGCAACCCCATTATTTAAAAAAAAGTACACACTTTTTTGTAACTTTGGGGTCTTTGTTCTTTCATCCTATATTTTATAAGTGTGTACTTCGGCCACGGATATTACGATCAAGTCCCAGCAATTTTTAGTTAAAAAGACTACAGCAGCACATACATTCCCGCACTATTTATCATTTGAAAATTGAAAGTTGTACAAAACTTATTTTAAAGATCTGTTGTTTTTATTCCTTGGGTGGGGGGGACAGATTTTACATAAGATGAAAACCTTTAGGATGAATATTGTATTTCGAAAGTTAACTTGTTGCAATTTTCAGAGACTGCGCCGAAAATGGAACCAGCACCAATTTTATACCGGTTTTTGATACATCCCAGAAAAAAATGAAGCCGTTTCCGAGAAAAAGTGGTTAAATATTATATTTGACACGAAATTACGCGAAAACTACTCATAATTTCGTAAAAATTTACATAATCTTATTTTCATACCTGTATCTAAAGAACAGATTTAATAAAAAATTATCAAACTTCTATTTGTAGTTGTAGGAAGACGCAGAATAAATTTTAAACTCTGGGAATTTTCAAAAAAATTAGGGATTTCAACGAAAATGACACCTGCATAATTCTTTTCTGCATTCTTTACTTTATCCAAGCCCAAAATTTAATTAAAAATGCCATTTTTTAGAAAATTTTCAAAATGATTTTGGGGAGCTAGTGTCCACAACGGACAGACGGGCAGACGGGCAGACGGGCAGACGGACAGACGGACAGACGGACAGACGGACAGACGGACAGACGGACAGACGGACAGACGGACAGACGGACAGACGGACAGGCGGACGGGCAGACGGGCAGACGGGCAGACGGGCAGACGGGCAGACGGGCAGACGGGCAGACGGGCAGACGGGCAGACGGGCAGACGGGCAGACGGGCAGACGGGCAGACGGGCAGACAGGCAGAAAAACAGGAAGACAGGCAGACGGATGACAGAGAGATTGGAGTCGGTTAAAAGTGATATTCAACTCGGAAATATTCCTATGTACTATCAGAGGTACACATATTTCAAACAACTGTTTATATGGTACGAATCATGTGCGATGTAGATGCACATTGTAATTTTACATAATGTTGTAATAAATGTGTCCAATTACAACTTGAACCCGGAATGAGTGTTTATTTACATTTTTAGGTAATAATTTCTGATTAATGTTTGAAATCCCTTAAGCCATACATTTTTAAATAGGTCCAGGAACCATTGCACTACTGATATAAGTAAATTACATGTCTCCATAGCATTCTCAATCAATATTTATGCATGAGAAATTTAAAAAAAACAAAAAACAGAGAAATGTTATCTTGGTATTTAATTATTCATTTTTTCTTGTTTTCCCACAACTTTACAATTACTGACTTGCGAACTTTTAAAAATAACCGATTCAATTTCACTCAGATGAAAAAAAACTCGAATTAAATCCCGTGCAACGGATTCACGGGCGCACGGAGGCGCGGGCGAGGAGAAAGCGTCTTGCGCACGGCGCGGCGTCGCGACGCCTTCACGAGCGGCTTCATTCACTACCCCACCCCACCCCTCCCCTCCCCTCCCCTCCCCCCTCCCGGACGACGCTCCCCCTCCCGGCGGCGGCGACGCGCGAATTTCGCTTCGCCTCGCGGCGTCACGTGCGCCGCGCCGCGCCCCGCCCACCACCCGCGCCGCGTCACAGGCCGCTTCCACCGAATGTGGAGCAACAGATCGAAACGCGTTCACTCCACCACTAATTTAAATGTTCTAGGTTGAAGCGATTTGTTACTCTGAACTTACTCTATGTATTGTAAATATGTCTAATGAATGGTGTTTTTATTGAATTTAAACGAAGTGGAAGGGTCATTTCAGTAAAATGTTAATTTTACTGAAATGACCCTTCCACATGGTTATGTTTTGTTTAGATGTAAATGTACGTTGATGAGTTGAACCTCAGATAATACGTCCGAATGTTCCTATCTTCTTACAATAAATTAAAATTACCTTTCTTTAGTCAACGTTAATTATATCACGTTCATTTAAGACAATATTACCTTTTGTATCCATCCAAAGTACATTAGATGATTGTGTCAGTGTAAGAAACATCGATTCGTTAAAAAATCGTTTGAATGGGGACGATAAAAAATACTTTTCTCTGCGTACGTTCTTTTACATAATGTCACAGCAATTTGTTCTGAACCTCCGAATCATTTATACTAGTCTGTGTGTTGATCAATACAGTGAACATTCACACTAAAAATCAAAGTTGGAGAATTTAGCTAAGCCCCTAACTACTGTACCATTTTTTATTTTCCAATATCCTACTTTTTACCATACATGAGGTTATCTAAAAATCATAATTATTAATACTAAATACAATTTCTTAAAATTTATTTAATGTATAAATTATTTATATTGTCCGTGCTTCAACGTGATGTTCAAAAGAATAAATCCAGAAAAAATATTAATGGATATGATTTGAATAAGGTAATACGAATATTATTTACGTAACAATTTTTTTGGAACCTTTCCGTTCTTATAAAAAGATGCGTATAATTAATTCAACAATATAGTGAAATTTTAATTATGTTATTCTAAATATAAGCAACTTCTATCAAGTACTTGCTATTTTGAAGTTGGGGCTATGAATGTTGAAATATCAATTATTTAATTGATTTTGCTTTCAATCATATACTACATTTTTTAATTTGTTAATCTTGGCATTTTGTGGAAAAGGTGCAGAAATGGTGCGAGATGTACCTTGCGCGGCGAGAAGCACCTGCAGCAGCAACAACGTGGCAGGCGCCGCCACCGCCGCCGCCGCCATCGCCGCGCCTGCCGTCCCTCAACGGAGCCCACTTGCGCTGGCAAAGACACTGACACACACACTCACACTCGCCGCCCCGCCCACAGCTCTTGCCGCACTGTCACTGTCACTCGCGCACTCGCGTCCGCGACCGCGACCGCTCTGCTACTGCTGCTGCAGTGGCTCGCGCCCGCCGCCGACTGACGCGGCGCCTCCGCACGGCCTCCGCCGCGGGAGGCAGCACCGGCGCCCTACCCCCTCCCGCGCATGCGCGCTGCGCCGCGCGCGCGGTGACCTTGAGCCCTTCCGCACCCCTCGTGGGCCGCGCGCCGCACTCGTCGCGCGCTGCCTCCCTTCAATGAAGCGGTCCAAAGACTTCCACGAGCGTCTACTGCTCGGTGGCAGCGGGTCATGTAGTGTAATACAGTGAGTGTATAAAGTACTCGTACACGGAATATTGTAACAAAAGTAGCACTGCATTTCCCTAAAATAATATACAGAGACAACCTAAGTTGGCCACTGCAAATATCTTCAAAACGGTTTAAAGCAGTGTTGTCAAGGTCGATGCCACGAGCGGAAGTCCGTGGCACGACTGCTACGACGAAATCGCCCCTCCATGCAGTTCATCACCCCGCCATCAGAGACAACGTCATCCCTATTGTAAAACGGTGGAGTTACTACTACTCGTAATAGTTCCTTTCCCCGATGCTAGTGGCGCAGAGAAGCTCGTGGCATGCTACGGTGCCACGACGCGTGCCACAGCCACCAGTAGAAGACCTTGACACCACTGGTTTAAAGTATCGAGATGCTGTTTGCGCTGTGATGTTGCAGATGATGGGGCAAATAACATATTTCTTTTTCTTGTTAGTACCGTATGTAATTTTTGAGATATTGACACAACTTTTTAATTTCGTTTTAAATGGAAGTATATATTTCTGCTACAGCATTCTAAAGTTCTTTAAAAATGACATGCAATGATATAAATATTGTTAATATTCTAAAAGAAATTTTTAGAAAAACAGTGCAATTAGAACTTGGTAATCGCCATGCTGCAGCCCGCAAGGGAAGCTGACCTTGCTGACATCGTATGAATCGACGCACCTTGTCAGAAAACGAGAAATTTCGCCAATTAGAGGACTTCCTATACTCTTATTTGTAATGCTGATGACCTCGGTTTGGGACTTACCAACGTTCCACATGCGCAAGGAACGAGGGATGCTCGAAATCACATTGTTTCAACGGAGATGTGTATCTAAATGCCTTAATTAAATTTAAATTTAGAGAGTCTATCGTATTCCATAAAAAGAGAAAAAAGCACCTATACACTGACGAGAAATTACAGTTCATTTATTTCCTTTTATTTAATCATTTCGTAACAAATGTATAGAAGTTCTTTAATTGGAGAAATTACTCGTTTTCCGGCAAAGTGCGTCGCCTCTCGTATACAATGTTAGCAAGGACAGCTATCCTTGCACGCTGCTGCATGGCGTTTACCAATTTATAATTGACTGTTTTTGCAAAAAATACTGTTCGAATATTAACAATGTTTATATCATTGCATTTCATTTTAAAAAACTTTAGAATGCAGGAGAAAAAATGTATACTTCCATTAAAAAGAAAAAAGTTGTGCCAATATCTCGAAAATAAGATACGGTACTAACAAGAAAACGAAATATGTTATTTGCCCCATCAACTTTAACAATATAGCGCAAATAGCATCTCGACACCTTAAACAGTTTTCAAGATTTTGCTGTGGCCAACTTAGGTGGTCCAACCGGTATTTACATAATATTATCCAATCGATTGCTCAAATACGTATTTATAAATAAACAAATTAGAAAGGGATAAATGAGCAAAAAAACCGAGTTATTTCTCAATAAAGTTATCTTGTAGAAGTTAAGTGTAAAAAGCATTCACACAAACTAAAATTTTCATAATATTAATATTTATTTCAAAATATTAATTAAAAATAAAGTTTTTCTGGTAAATCTAATATTTAGTACGATATCCCTGGATTTTGTTATTCCTTCGAGTATTCGTGGCATAGAGCCAGTGGCGTAACGTTCGGGCTCGCAAAACCCGCCCAAATAAAAGAGGGCCTATTTTTAGGGGATATTTTTTTATTATTTAAAGTAATAATACTACTTGTTTTTGCTTTACACTGTAATAAAGAGAGCACGGATAAAGGTTTTGCGGGCGGACCCGCAGTTATTTCGTGACGTTACTGCATAGAGCAGACCAAATTCGATGTCACGTCGTCCAAAATATTATTCCATTCTTCCAGTACAATGTTCCTGTTTCTAGTGTCTGCTTCCTAAGAATATGCCTCGTTTGAAGCCTTCTTTCCAGATAATCCCAAACATGTTCTGTGATGATGTCTAGTGACTGAGAAGAGATCTGGAGGGAGAATCGAATGTTGTAAGACGTGCCTGACGTAAACTGTACAGCAGGTCCGTCAGATGAACGAGCACGCGAATGGCCTTCGCAAAGGTTTGGGGCACGCGGCGATATCAGCTTAGCGAAGTCACTCGTGTCCCGGGCGGAAAGCAAGAGTGAGAAAACTTCGTGCGAATGCTGCGGGTTGGTCATATACACGGGTTGGTATGTCATAGACATTTATTACATTTTACCAACTTTTAATGAAAAATGACATGTAAACAGAAACTGCAGTTATAGAAGTATCATTACAATAAGTAAATATTAACGTACTTTTCTACTTAGTGTTAGAGAATTCAATATATGAGAACCATTAACACTAATCACAAATAACTCAAATGAATATTTTGAAGAAAAAATATATATAAACCAAAATACATTCTAAATCAATATTAGTAATATATAACATAATTTCAGAAAAACACTATTATTCAAAGTAAATATTTAAAGAAATACTATGTTTATATCTTTCGTGTGAAAATACATGTATTAAACCACTTAAAAAATTAAAGAGTAATGTTGAACATTTATTAAACAAAGTGCATCACCTCTACACTCACTGCACACGAAATCACAAGCCAATTTGGACTGAAACTTGTTGTTCGTCTTCTTGCGTCCCGCCATGACTGCCTTCTGTGCATCCCTGAGAAATCGGAGCGCGGACTTTCCTTGGTCGTGTGCCCTGCGTGCCCTTGCAGAGCGCAAGCGCGCTCCGAGCACGTACATGCTACGTTTGACAACCCTGCTGTACAGTATCCAAAGGCGAGTATTTAGGGCGGAATATTTCGTATTGTTATCCCGCATAAAAATTAAATCATCTCTAATTTCCAGATTTTCAACAGTAGGCTGTATACGAGACTTCGATATATCCATATATTGTCAAGCCGTCTTCTTCCTGCATCTTGCTACCGAATCTACAATGAACATTGATATTCCCAGATCCATCGAAAGAAGAGATGGTCCGTGCTGGAGGTGATAGAAAAGCTTTGGGAGATGAGACATTTGAGAACCACCAATGAGAAGAACGCGATCCAATCAAATATTGCACCACCGTCAGTCAAAACCTCTTATCTTGCACACCGTGCAGGCCGTAAGTTCAATGACCTCGGAAAGACGCGAGTCTGAATAAGGGTTGTTTCTCGGCCCGTCACATCCAGCGAGGTATCAAAGGCGCATTGGAAAGCGTATCCCAGTAACGAAGGCATTGACGGATCAGTGAGATATTCTTAAGGAACAGAAGCATAATTTTAACAAAAAAGTTTTGAAAGAACCTGAAATTTTGGAATGCATTACATCATTCGCATCCTACGTCAATAATTTGAATAGTGCAAACTACAGGAAGAGCGACAATGTTCCCGATGTTTTCAAAATATCAATGATTTTATCAATTTTATGAACATCAAATTATTGCAGCCGAAGTGATTTGAGATCAATGTTTTGTGCTCTACGTTTTTACTTTGTTTTGTTTTTTTAATAAAAAAGTATCTTAATAACAAAAACATCCATAAATACTATCACAATTTTTTGACTTTGTTTTGTCAGTTAAGTTTTAATATTATATATTAAAAATGAACACCACTGTTAAGATACCAGTCTCTAATGAAAACGTAAAGGTTACTATATCAATTTTAAAAACATGGATATTTTAAGGTCAGGTATTATTAACTTCGATGTTACGAAATGTCAATGTTTTGTTGATTTTGTATCTCTAAAGAGAACACTCTTAATACCACAATACTATATAAAAACATACGGCAGTTTTATAATTATTTATTTTCCTCATTAATGCAAGGAATTGATCCTTTCACGTTGGGAACGGAAAGGGAACGGATCCCTTCATTTGTTCAGTTGTAATATTAATTTTATTGATGGAATAAATGAAAATACATCAAAACTTGGATGATTACTTTTATTTAATGCAGAACATTAACGGAGAATATATAAGAAGAATTGTATTCATATTTTACTATTTCTCTAGACATTCGGTTTCATTCCAAAATGTCTCGTATGCCACTTGACAATTGCTATAATGATGCGCAGTTATAGTTCTATGACTCGTTGAATTTTGTAAAACAATATGTATAGTGCTAAAACATTTTAGAAAATAGAAACTAAAGAGGCAGCGAAGAGCTAGTGGTTATTGATAATTAATTCTTATTCATTGAAAACATATATTTGTAGATTTATTCGTGACTTGTTGCCTTAAAAATAAAACAAATTTTTCAAATTATTTTGAGAAAAATTAAGTGCCAATTACGTCCTCACTATTTATATCAAATTAAACTCACTCACTTTTACACAGTTTATTTCTGTTTTAAGTTAAAAATGGAATCTAAACAACAAATATCATTAATAGTGTTTAAAAATAATATTTAGTAAGTTTTTATTTTTATTTTGTTGAGGAAGACAAATCTTCATATTGTTAGCGGAAAATCAGAGCATAAAACCTGGTAAATATTTGGTATACTATGCTGTATCAGACATGTATCTGTACTAGCAAAAGCCAGTATACCCAAGATTTCGAATCATTTAAAATTCTAAATAAATATATTTGTTTTCCCAAAGTATTAATAGAACTTTTATTACTCGTATATTTCATTACACTTGCAGTACTTTCAACTCCTTGGTAAGTCACGCAATGAATTTGACGCAAGTTTGAGAAAGACCTGGCCTGGAAGAATACGATGATTCTGAGATTTCGGCTGTATAGTCATCTAGCGTTCATGAATGGCATTTTGGAATTCCACACTTGCTTGTGTGTTTTGTTTATGACGTCTACGATTAATTAAGAAATAAAATTTGCAAAATTAGTTCAAAAGAAACAAATTCGAGTTCACCAGAAATGTGTGCCCTCAAAAGAAGACGCTGGGACTTAATGGATGAATAGAGAGAAAAGAACACAGAACGTATATGTGTACCGAAAGGGGAAATATTTTTACTAGAAATCCATCAGCCATTTCAATTTTTGATCTGATTTATTCCAAATCTTATAATGTGAGGAACAATCTATAAGATTTTATTACAATAAAAAAATTTCTACAAATGAGCAGGGTGGAGTTTTCTTGTTTCCAATAACTTAATTTCCTTAGTAATCGTCCACAACTACGCATTCAATTGTCATCCACTGTTCCATCGGAAAATTGCTTCGTGATTTCATTTCAATGTCAATCAAAAGAAATTTAAACTCCTCACAAATGACTTTACTCTGTAACATTATCCACATGATTAAACTGATTACCGAGGGGTACATTATGTATTTGGAAAGCATTGTTTCCAATGCCTCGGAAAACACAATTGGTAAAAATTATAACTAACTCGCTTTATGATAACTCGATATCATAAAGCCCTTCAGCGTTAACTAAAATTTCGATTCACAGTGTCTAAGGGCTCTTTAGGTACGGGATTCACTCGATTCAGTTCAGTGTGTAAGTTTCTGAAGTCCCGACGGTGGCAGGATTTTCAACACTAGCTTGTCAGTTATGTCGAATTCTGTCGCTGTCTGGAGGAGAATACTAGCGGCCGGCTCTGATCGATAAATTTCGGTGGTTTATCCGATCAACACCAGGAGAATGCCGTAGTGGTACCATAACAAACGGGCCACGGACCGCGCGCAAACTTTCCTTCCTTTTCCATGTCCTATCCTCACCTCCTACAAACACACACTAACATCCACTACACTATCACACATGCCAGGAAACCGGTCACTGGCTTGGAGCTTCTCACGGCTGGACGTTGCGGGAAATACCTAGTTAGGGAAAGCCCTGCTAGTCGATGGTAGGTCGGCACCGGATCACGCCATCCAGCGGAGGAAGATCATCGCCACCTCTCGATGAAAAAATATGCACTACACCTACGGGACTAATGAATTCAGTAATTGACGCGTCCGGAACCACTAACAATCAATTAATTCAATTCCAAGTGTCGAAGGGCTCTCTAGGTACGAAACGCACTCGATTCAGTTCAGTGTGTAAGTTTCTGAACAAGATGGGCCTTCGACAGAAGAAATCAATAGTTGTAAAGAGCCGTGCGCGCTCCCAGGCACGAAGGAAATCTCGGAAAGTTCGCGGGCTGCCTGCTCCCATGATGCGTTAGCGAAGCTCATCCAGTTCTTCGAAAAGGGACTGAGACTGTTCCAATGTACTTTCATTTCTATTTCTTTTATTATTCACAGTCAGGAGCGCAACCAAAATCCCCCATCGGACGGAGGAGGCACTGAACTTTTCTTGCGACTGAATGTTTTCTTATTAAGAATTTTTCAATTACGCTTATTTTGGGAGCAATTTTTGTTAAATATATTTATTTGCTCACCTAAATTTATTAATTTATTAATTCATTTATTTATTTAGTTACATATTTATTCATTTTCTATTTTCACCTCTCTTCAAAATGTACATTTTTAATTCAAAAATTATGTTTCCATTTATTATACTTTTCCAGTTTTCTTTCACTCCAGTTTGATTCATAATATTATTTGTAATAGATCCCATTTATTTAATTTAATTTTCATTTGTCATTTTTAAAAAATTTATATGTCCATTTCACATTTTACATTTTCTTAAAAACCAATTCTTGACAATATTCTGTAAAAAGTTTTTAATTCTTTAAATTTTTTTAAAAAATTTTTTGTAATTTAGATATATTATTATTATTATTATTATTATTACTATTATTATTATTATTATTATTATTATTTTTGTAGCACTGAAGATGGCCGCAATGCGGCCGAAAAAGCTTTATGCCACAATACTCTGTTACGATGGGGAGCCTACATCTAATATTGATTTCGATGATAGCATCGTAAATGCCACACCATTTCCTACTATATATTTATTTATAATACATGTAAGTAAAACGAAGTAAAAAAAGTATGAATGATTTTATTTTCTACAGAAAATGAAAGAACATCATATTGTGATTGGAGAATGTTTTCGGTTCTGGGGGGAAGGGACAGGGATTAGCGCTCTCTCAGACAGTGCGGTCGTCGTGGTCGTTGTTGTTATTATTCCTCTAATTCACGACTAGAGATGTCATGTGTAGGTTGATTATAAAGTCTACTCCGGGTTGCAACCAGTTTCCTAAGGAGTAGATCTAGGGACTATCGGTGCCTCTACAATACTGTTCGGGATACTATACACTTATTAGATTGTTTTATTTGTGGACTGTATGATTGACGAAAATGGAGTGCAGTAATCCCGAAACCCTTTGATATGGGAGACTGGCGCAGGGGTTATAGGGTTCACAGAAAGAAAATTTCTGGCACAAACAATATTTAATTAACACACTTCACAAAATTATGAAGTTATCACTTACAGGAGCACAGTACATTAAACACAGATTTCACCTAGAGCGCACTAACCGACACTTTGTCCAAGTACATTGATGCAGGCACATTGCACACTGCAATAAATATCTTCGCGTCGCGTACTCTGTCGTGTCTTTTCAAGTATTCGGTCTTTGCAAGGATTGGACAAGCTGAGACAATATTCTGAGACGATTTTCTTCTAATTTCATTCTTTTTTACTTTGTTCAACAATGTAAGTCCATAGCTTCTTCGCCAATGGTTCATATTCATTGCTTTAAGTCTATTCTTATTACTTATGAATATTTCTAAAACGTCAGATCCATTAAGAGGCAATGCACTACACGATTACTTTATACTAAAACCTATTATATAAATACCAAAGTTTTATTATATAAATGTCATTGTAAAAAATGTACAGCTATTATTTGCAATGAATATTCCATGACTAATGATTTAATTTCACTTGATTGCAATTACTTTATTAATTGCACCGAAAGCTACTCAATTTTTGGGTACAAATCATCAGAGTACAAAAGTCTAAATTATTGAATATATTTGTAAAGTTCTGTCGAATGAGAGACAATACTTTTGTTTTCAAATTTACTAATATTGTGGGGTGGAAATTAATCTGAATGGATGGAAAGCTCCATTAATTAAATGAAATTACACAAAAAAATTCACGAGGTAGATTAAACATGCACAAGCTATGGCAAATACCTACGTACTAGAAGCAAAAACAAAGACTGCTCTGTATTTACTGCATTGCCATATCTCAAATCGCAGTCCTATTCTGTATTGCGGGATACATAAATATCGGCGGGATAAAGGACCCAGGCAATCTCACATCCAAAGGAGTGAACAGCATTGTAGATCCTACCATCGTAAAAACACAAACTTCATAAATATCATTTAAACAATTTTTTCATGCTATTATATTTGTTCATATTCCGAGCAAATCGCTTAAACCCACTGACTGCGTTGAAATCAATTTGTAGCTTTCCGTGTTTCTTCTTCGTATTTTTTGCATAAAATAATGTTCGTGTATTTGCCACTGAAAGTCTCTGGAAGTGACTGAAAGCCAGTGAAAGTGTTACCGAAAGTAAAAATTTCATTTTTTTAAAGAAAAAATTAAGATTTACTGTCAACTGGAGCCATAATGCAGAGCGCGAACGATGTGGAATTGGAGATGTTTAGTTTGTTAAACAGTTGTTTGGTTAACAACTGTTTACCAAACAGATCCACGAGATCGAGATATTCCGCTACCAATCATATTTACTTTAACATTCATTCTAGTCTAGGGTAATACTCAAATCCGCCAATCTTCGGATCATCTCAGTTTTCGAACAACTATCCTTAATTAACAGAGTGTTTACCTAAGCCACAAATTTCCCGATTTGGTATTAGTTTCCAGTAACACATGATTGAGAGTCCCGCATTTAAAGTCATCTTCCTCAGCTGTTAGTTCAAACCAAAGTAAGTTGCTGTAGAAGCCCTTGGGTTGCGCTGTTACGAGTAAGTTGCTTCGTTACGAAGATTCCAATGCATGGAGGTGCAGGGCGAGGAGTGGAGAGGCCAGAAAGAAGCGCGCCTCTAAGCTTTGATACCCGCATACAAAGCGCCTCATTCAGCCCACATGCCGTTTATCCTCACGGAATGTATCACCGGAGGAGTTAGGCCAGTGATGTCAAGGTCTGCTACTGGTGGCAGTGGCACGCCTCAAGGCACCGTGCCATGCCACGAGCGTCTCTGCGCCACTAGCGTCGGGAGAGAAAACTTTTAGTAACCCCGCCGTTTTACAGTAGGGATGGCGTTGTCTCTTGCGGCGGGGTTATGAACTGCGTGCAGAAGCGATTTCGTCGTGGCACTAGTGCCACGGACACCCACTCGTGGCATCGACCTTGACAACACTGAGTTAGACGCTGTTACATGAATGAAACAATAGCAGGGTCATTTACTGCTGTTCCTCGAAAGTTAAGGAAACTACTCACTAACTCTCTTTCATAAATTAAGTTCATTATGCTACGCATTCAGAATTCTTTCAAATTCTGTCAGCCTTCATGCAGCTCGTTGCGATTATTTTGCAAATGTGCATTCCCGCCTGAGGTATGGCATAATATTCAGGGGATGCTCATCCTGTAGTATTCAGACCTTCAGATTGCAAAAGAAAATTATTCGAATAATGAAAAAATGCCTTCCACGTGATTCCTGAAAGCCTCTTTTCATTGAACTGGAAATCTTACCATTGCCTTGTCTATTTATTTACGAATCTGTAATATTTGTTAAAAATGACCTACTTAACGGAGGGAACATATTTTCATGCAATATTGATATTTATAATTACAACACACGCCGTAGAAATCATGTGCATCAAGTGTCGGTATCAACAGCTCAGTACAAGAAATCAACATACAATACATATACGTTACTTTACAACGCATTGCCAGATGACATTAAACAATTAAAGTCGGTACACAAATTTAAGTTAAAAGTAAAATCTTTTCTGCTGCAAAACTGTTTCTATACAATTAGAGACTATACTGATCGTGAAAAAGAAAAATAATATTTAATGTAACAAAACAAAGATATATAATGAATTAGTTTACGTTTGCATTGTATACGTTTAAAAAATATATAATACGCCTGTAACAAGTAATGTACTTCAGCTTCCGGGTCAATGACCCCCATCTCGATCAGGTTTTTGTCCAGTTTCCCTGATTCATTGAGCAAATGCTGAGATGGCCCCTTGTTTTGCTTCTGTACGTAAATGTAGCTTCACTGTGCGCACGTTTTGTTGAGCACTCCTTTTGCTTGTAGTTCATTTACCGTTGAAATTGATTTTCTATAACTCGGGAAAAAACATTTTTCAAATATTTTTATTTTTCTAAAATAATTATTTTCTAAATTCATTTTTTCGTTTTTTTAAATTCTGGACCTCAAGAAAACGTGCGCAGATAAATTTCTTTTCCCACACGTCATATACAGTTTTTACTGTTTTTTAAATAAATAAATTCAAGAACTAACATTCAATATTATTGTACACTTCATGGCAATTACAAGTGTTGGGGTGATAAGCCCCGAAATGGTAGGAATAGTTCCTGAAATAGAAATAAATATTTTTCCAGAATGTAATAAACCAACTTCCCATTTCTGGTTCTCTCATATCTCTTTGTCGTGAAATAAATTTTAAAAACTTTCTTCATTATTCTAATAGAACATGGCGACTTTGGACAAAGTTCACTCGAGTTCTTTCTCAATAAAAAGGTTTCAGGGAATGAACGCTCTTAATAAATATGTTAATTTATATCACGATATACATTTTGAATCTTCATTCAAAATAATAAGGTTGACAACCAATTTTCTAGATTAAAAATTTTAGGAGTAATTAAATTCGTGGTACCAGTGAACATGTGTTCCGGGTAAATGTGTCTTTTTCATGAAAGTGAAGCTTTTTCTGTTCTTTCTTTCATAAAAAAGGCGAGCTTTGACGAAATATACTATAATACCATCAAGCTCCAACAATCCTAAGGCCCGTGTTTCCATTACTGGAAGTTTGATGTTTCGAAAACAGCCCCGCCATTTCTGCGACGATTGTTCCGAGACAAACAGCTTGGGAGATGCGAGCTTGTCTGGAACAGTGGGCAAGAAACTCCCTTCTCCCTCCTCTGCTGTTATCAATAACAGCGGCGCACAAGTTCTTGCCGCGGCGGACAACTTGGACGCCGGCGGCAAGTGGTTGCAAGGGAGGGCAGGGCGGGGCGGAAAAGGATCCGAGGCAGAGTGTTGCCGGGGGCGGTGGACCGAGGAGGCCGGGGATGGGGCCGGAGTTGGCTGTGGCGGGTGGTGACGGAGAGGTGGGTGGTAAGGGATGGGGTAAGAGCTATAGGATGGGTGTCGTGTGGATGGGTGAGGGGTAGTGTAAAGAGATGTGTGGGAAGTGTGGTGGGTGAGTGGGTGTGGCGGGGTGGTAAAGGTGGAATGGGATGAAGACATGAGGGAAATATAAGGGGAGGTTCACTGGTGGGGGGTGGCGTGGTGGTGGGGGATGGAGGTGGTGATATGGGGAGATGAATTTGGAGTGCGAACGGGAGCTAATGACGTGATGAGGGAGGGGTAAGGGAAGGTGGACTGGTATGGGATGGCGGGGTCGTGTGCGAAGTGCAGGGTGAAGAGGGAAGAGGGGAAGAGAGGAGAGGGCACTGAATGAGATGTAGTGGCTAGATGGTGAGGGCGAAATGAGATGATGATTTGAGGGAGCTATAAGGGGAGGTGGGCTGGCGAATGGCGGGGTGTGTGTAAGAGGGGCAGGTTAAAGAGAGAATATGGGGAGAGGAGTGGCAGGGTGGTGAGGGCGAGATGCGATAGAGAGAAGAGAGAAGGGTAAAGAGCGGCGGATTTGTGAAGGATGGCGGAGCGGTGTGGGAGGGATGGCGTGGAATAGGGCAGTGAAGTTGGAATGGAAGGGGACGGTGAGTGAAGGGCGACTTGAGGCGGCCTGTGACCCTTGAGGCTCCTTCCCAAATCGAGATAATTTTTCGTGGGCAGGCTTGAGTGCAGAGCCTTGTCGGTGGGTTGTGATTTTACACAATCCTCCTCCCCCTCCCTTCCCCCGCTGTGCTACCCCACCCTCTCTTTCCCTAGGCCCCTTGACAGCGGCACGGCGGTACTTAGGCTTTTCTCCGTAACTATGGCATGAATATGTAATATTTATTTACGCTCCAAAAAACTTTGACCTGAAGCGTTTTTTTTTTCGCCCGAGATCATTCGAACCAGTTAACACCCGTCGTATATAAAAATTATATTTGTTATCTAAATTTTATTATTCATATTTACTTATTTACTAATTAACTAGATGTCAACTTGACTCAGTTTGTCTTTTCATATTTCCCTCCCATAATTCCCTTTCATAATTCCCTCCATAAGAGAACGTGTATCATCATTTAACTGTTTTCATATTTTCTTCATGAGCACGATCCTTGCGAGCTATGCAAGTTGTACAGCGTACACTGAGCTCAGAATCTAAAGCAATAAAAAGCAATGACGTATCAGTAGAAAACAAACCTATATTACTAATTACCAAGGCGCCCAGAAGTTTAAAGAAAACTATGCAGACTCCCGTTGATTGAGAGAAGTCTGTGGTTTCGTTAAGATACCTAAGAATGCGGGGAAAATCCAGAAACAATGAAACAGTGACGATTTTCACTGAGAAATACAAATATTATGCCTATTTTCATACAGCACTACCGACTCCAATCTCGTCCTCTGCGCGTCAGGACTGAAGAAGCAGGTGGCGTTTTGTGACAGCAGGGCTCCAAGGAAGAAGCCACCCGTCTCTAAAATATTTTCTATACACACGTTGCGTTATGGATCTGTTATATTCTCTATATGTAAAGTGGTGTTTTCTGTATATTAACTATACTACGTTATTTTAATATTCGTGAAGATTGTTTTTGTTAAAATACTTTATTTATTGCAGTGTTGTATGAGATTACTTTAATTGTTCTTGAGAACTTTGAAGAAAACCAGTGTGCGTGATTGTGTTCAGCAGCGTTGTATTCCTGTTGAGGGTCACTATTATAAGAAAATGTCTATAGCACACAGAGGTATAGTGTAGGAGTATTTTTATATTCAAATTAGAAAAACGTGGAAGACGGAGATATTCTAATCCCCCTAAACGCAATTTTTATTTTTATTGAATATAAACATTAGATAAAAAAGAACATTTAATTTACTGCAAAGTATATTTTAAAAAAATAACAATATACTTTCTCCCCTTTGGACAGATGGGCAATAAAAATAAGGCATTAAAAGAAATATGTGATCAAAGGCAATGTTACGTCCCGAGAGAAGTAAGATTTTGTATTAAAGTGCGCGCAATAACAGTTGGGACAGTCGAAAGCGGCATGATGGAAATGGACCGATTGGTCCATTTCCATCACGCCACTTTCGACTGTCCCAACTGTTAATGCGTGCGCTTTAACACTAGAACGCCCAGAGGCGTCATTTCAACTCCTAGTGCTCTTTATACTCTTGCAACTTCAAAAGAGAAGAAAAGTAAACAATGTCGGAAAAAGATATGGTTTGGTGAAAAGAAGCTAGAAAAGGAGTACAGTTCTCAAAGTCATCAGTTGTATGTAATGCGAACTCCGGATTTTTTAAAGTAATTGTTTTAAAGATGGTAGAATGTTACGTATGTTGTGCAATACGCAGCCACAGAACTCATTAAATTATTGAAGAGTATGGAAATGAATTTCTTAAGTTTATTTCGAAATTTGAGTGTGTGGTGAACTCAGGAACCATCTATTTACAACACCTTGATTGCAGACGCCGATCAACTAAGGAACGTAAAAAGTTATGTAGGACGATCTCACAGTGAATAAGGTATTAAAATAATTCTTTATTTACTGTGAATACATTTTTGTATACAATTTTCATTTAATTTTTTAACATCAACTTAATTTGTTTCCTTTTAAAAACGCATATGCGCATCCGAAGAGATTAAGTCTCTCGCTAATTGGTAAAACTACTAACACACTTATGAGAGAATGCGAGTGGTTGCTTGGTTTCATTGCTAGGTTATCATAGGAGATTTCAAAAATGTCAAAACTATGGCAATTAGCAACTTATATTTTGTGTGAGGTAGGTGTTTAACCTTCCATCAAGCGCGGACGATCTCCCCGACTCCATTGGTACGTGTTTTCCTTTGCTATATACAGGCAGATGGCATTAATGACTTGTCGATCTTGCTATCTCCCTAAACATCAGTTTGGATAATTTCAGTACTATAAAAAACTTCAATAATTGCCAGTTGTGAGATACAGACGCGTTTTATTTTTATCTTATCTCAGGGTCTGACCTCGATAGTTTTTCTGTTATATTTTCTAATGTTTGTATCATGTAATAGCTGAATTACTAATTGTTGTCTGATATTTATTAATCATAATTATCCTTCTTCACTTGTCCAACCTTGCCCCACGTTATCCCAGCAAGTTTCTTACGATCTTCGTTGCTATTGCAATTGTCACCAATATTAGTATATACAGATGCATTTTTGCCTACTCTCGGCACGCCATAAACAAAATCGTAAAACCAAATCGTAGTTTTATAATATTGTAAAAACAGTTCAAAGTTATCTTATTACATTACTTGGATCTAAGTATCACGATCCGCTTGCCAGTTCTTTCTTCGTAGATTATCTATGGATTAGAACATAGATTTCAAAAGATGATGTATAAATCAGAACAATGCTGGTCTGGTAGGGGGTGTCGACGATCGTGAGACGACCGTAGTCCATAATGCATTTCACTCATTGACGTATTGTATTGCCATGTAAAGCCAAAGATAAATATTAACTCTAGATTACAAAGGCGACCTGTACCAAGCGTTATTACAAAGGCGTAGTCTGACAGACTACTTTGGGTCAAAATAAAGACAATGAAACGTTAAATTTAATGGATTGAACATGTATGATATGAAATTACAAAATACATTTTGAAGGATTTTATAGATACACCTAAATAATTTCACTTTCATAGCACACACTTGCTTGGGGCTGCGCACACGAGGCTTTTGAGAAGCGTCCGCAGAAGTATTTCGACATGAGACCGTTATGATCGCCATCGTCTCATTACGATTGGTAAATGTTCACTTACCAAACACTTAAATGCCGCAAGGCAAGATATTCATTATTCATTTTCGTATTCACTATTCACAAAATTAGGCAATATACCGCAAAAAAACTGACGTAATTACAAAGGCGTAGTGTACTAGACGACACATGTTGGCGTACACAGGAAATAGGCACGTTTACGTTGTAGTGGCACCGAATTAATTACGGCTGCAAACACGAGAATTGCTCCACGAAGCACGACAGAGAAATCGGTGGCGGCGCCAGGATTCTGTCCGAGCCCCCGCTGACCACCCCCCTTTAGACACGCACAAGTGTTCGAGACGCCAGGGAGCTGCACGTGCGCCCGAGCCTGCCCCCCGGTACTTTTCCGCGGCACCCCTCGCCCACCTCCTCCCTTGAGATTCTCAGTTTCTTCCCCGGGCCATTAATTACTATCCCTGTTTGACATACAATTGAAGTGAGAGGGAACGAGTGTAAGTTTCTCTCTCAATTCTCGGCTCGAAAACCTCCGATGATTGGACGAAATTATTTTGCGACGCACTACCCTTTCGCCATTAGCCGGACTTAAGCAAAATTCTCGAAAGTTCTAGAACATTTTGGATGAATTTGGTGGGGGAAGGGAGGCTCGAAGGACTTCGCGGACGCAGCATCGAGAGAGAACGTAAGAGGCAGTCAGAGAGGCCGGTCGTGGTCACTGCGGCGTCCGGCGCCGGAGAGATAATTTTTTCTCTGTGTTGAACTTCTGAGAAAGCGTAAATTCATTAGGGGAGAATATGTGCGCGGCCTCTAAATAGCAGTAGATCGAGAATTTTAAGACGCCTCATTTATAATCAGAATCGCGGTGGGAAAGTGACTGATGCGTACTCGTGCCTGAGCGTATTATAGTGAAGTAATTAGATCACCTACGAACTTGCCGCGATCTTCAAAGTGCAGAGTAGTGGACTGAAGGTGTTGAGACCATTGTGTCAGGCGGACATTATCTGGTGATTAGGAGCTGTGAGTGAACGGCGCTGTGTATTTGGTCGGCTACCTGCTTCGACCTGCCCGCCGCCCGCTCTTCCCCTCCGAGCGGCGCCCTCAGTTTGCGCGCCAAACCCGGCGCCCTCCCCGCCAGCTGGCAGCAGAGGTCATTCAACCCGCTGGTTGGTTTTGTAAGTCACTCCGGTAAGGCGGTACCACGCCCTTCAGGCGCGTCCGTGGTTAAAAGTGATGAACAGTTGAGAGAACAATTTGCATTACCTTTTTGACCAGGCGGAGAAGCTAAGATTCCCGGCCGCGCTTGGCCATCAAGAAGGAATCAGCGTAGAAGTTTGTCAAATTTATTGTACTAGTTTCACTTTTCAATTTTTTGTGTGCATGTAGTTTTGGAATTGGGGAAAAGGAGAGCATGCTCGCCGACATGAGTGGTATTATCATGACCTTTTTTTCTTTTCTTCGCTGAATAAATGCCACTTGTTTTGTTAACCTGATTACAAGTCTCTCATTTCGTACCGGCCACCGACTTCCACCATCATCACCACTTTAGGCACGCCCTTCTACCCACTGAGCTAACCAAGTCAGCCAAGTCTTCCGCGCACAACAGGAGACGAGGTTGTCGCAACGTGTATTTCACTAGCTAGTCACACAATGAAGATACCCAGTGTTTCAGAAACGGGCAGTGTGAGGAAACGGGTAGGGGAAGCTTTCTGCACTAGTTGCGTTGTCGGACAGACGATGCCTTTGTAATCTACAGTTAACCCATTAATGCCCAGCGTATGATATATCATACGCTAATTTTTGGTCAACTCAAATTTGCTTCTTTTGCAATACTTTGTGAATTTTTGTTCTTCTGTAAACGTAGACATCCTAAACGAAACATACAAGCCATATTTTTCATTACACATTACTTGGGTCGGTTCGAATCTTCATGCAGCGAAGTTTCAACGGTTTTGCTTCTTCTTACAGAAAAAAAACCTCAATAATCACGCGTTTGGCGCTTCAGGAGCGCTCTAGTGTAATTTAGCAACATAACAATTGAATAGCACTAAAAGTTGCAAACACATGCTACCAGACGTCTGAAATGGTCCCTGTGCGCGCACGAACACAACAACAATGGGCAAGCGCTATGCGAACAAAATCATTGTGGATAGTAATGGGTTAAGGGCAGGTCAAGACCGATTGACAATGCCCTCACGCAATAACATAACTGAAATCATCACTACCTTACCGGGACTGGAACCCACAGCCTTGGTGCAATGCTTTTTTGATAACACCCACTACAACATCCACACTTCCAGTCTGGGACAGTTATTAATCAAAGCTGAACGCAACTTTCGAAGTTAAGAAAATGTTTATATCCCAAGAAAGTACGTACGGGTTTATCTGGGCAGTTTACAACACTTAAAATTAACTATCGATTCCCGATGACGCTTCTATCGAAGTATCGATGGGCGATATGAATGCGGCGAAGGGCGAAAGAAAGACCTCAGTGGTTAACGAGTGTCGCGATAGCGCTGGCACGCAGAGGCCATGGCAACGGCGAGGACAAAACGGCGAAGAGATGAGACGGGCGCGGAGGTGAGGAAATGGAGACGAAAAATCGATGGGGATGGAGAAAAGTGAGGAAGACTTCCTTGCAAACACTGGAGTCACCCGCTCTACCATACTCCAACGTCGACACCGCCCCACTGCCGCCCCGTTCCAGCTTTCTCCCAACCCAGCCTCTGTGATCGACCCCTCATTCGTCCTGCCCTGCCCTGTCCTCTGTCTAATCCCCGTCCTCGCTACCACCCCGTCCCCGCTTCCACCCCGTCATCTGCTCTCACCCCGTCCCCCACTCCCGCCCCGTCCCCACTCCCACAACGTCCCACTCTCACCCTGTCCGCACTCCCTCCTTCTTCCCGCTCCCACCTCGTCCCCACTCCCACCCCGTCCCCCACTCCCACCCCCGTCCCCACTCCCACCCCGTCCCCACTCCCACCCCGTCCCCACTCCCACCCCGTCCCCATTCCCACCCCGTCCCCATTCCCACCCCGTCCCCATTCCCACCCCGTCCCCACTCCCACCCCGTCCCCATTCCCACCCCGTCCCCATTCCCACCCCGTCCCCACTCCCACCCCGTCCCCATTCCCACCCGTCCTCACTCCCTCCTTGTTCCCGCTCCCACCCCGTCCTCTTCCCACCACCGTCTCGTCACCGTCCCCGCTCACACCCGTCTCCGCTCACATCGCGTCTCCACCTACACCTCGTCCCCGCTCCCATGCCGTCCCCTTCCCGTCTCCTCCCCGACCCAGACTCCGGACCCCACCGCCTACCTCAGCCTCACTCCGCCTTCGACCCCTTCTTCTGCTATTCCGTTAATCAAAACAATCGCCGCTCGCGTAGACAGATGATGGTGCTATTACAAGATGAAGCAAGGAACAGGTAAAAGCGAGTCATTTACCGAAATTCACAATTTGGCGAGGGTCATACCGACACTGAATGTAAGATGCTTGGACGAGCGTGGAGAAAGAGGAGAGTGATAAGAGCCGGAAAGGAGGAAACCCGGTCAGAACAACGTACGCAGCCCGGAGAGGAGGAAGATCATGTGGAGGAGTCGGAGGATGAGACATATGGGAATAATACATCTCTCAGGATACGATAGCAGTTCCGAGAATCACTACAATTTGATTGAGACACATAATGTAGAATATATATTGAATAAAAAAAATCAATATGAATGTAAATTAACTGGCTTTTGTTCTTAAAAATGACAGTTCAAATAGCATACTGAACTTGGTGAACCGAAAGAATTTAAGTGGCAGCGCTACAGTTTATCTCAAGATCGTTTAGTTTTAAGTTGAGAAAAGCTGCAGGTTCGAATCCTGCCTTGCACAGGATGTTTAGGAATAGTGGGCATTTTCATTCATCGTGCATCACTTTTCTAACCTCCTTCCCTCTTTCGTGGACCCTTCGAGTGACGTAGGAGCATGATGTTACATGTACACGTTGCAACTCGACAGCATTTATTTCTCAAGGCCCCACAATCCTATGGTAATGGCCGTCCTTCTCCGTTGCAAATTCTAGCTTGCGCTGACTGCCATGTTGGGTACAAATTTACGCGCATAATTCAAATACGTCGACATTTTTCAGACTTTTCCGCACTTTCAAGGATTTGAATACATGGAAAACTTAATGGAATGGAAAACTTAATGAAATACTACCTCATTGTTTAAAGTAATATACTGCAAAACTAACATTAAAAAGTCGAAACGTTTATAACTCGGACATAATATCACACTTTATCTCTAATATCAATCTTTATATCTTAATATCAATCTTTTACTCTAAAAATGGGTTTGTATTTACTCCATGAGGTTGTTCAGTCAGTGATACGTTCATATTATATTGAACACACTAAAGTGGTTATCATCAAAGTATTTAGTTTTGATAGGTTGAGGATATTGTCCATCACAAAACGTCATATTGTAGTAGATGTCGGGACATTGCTTACTGAAACTTTCGTTATCATTTTTAAAGTGTACCCCTTTAATCCAAACTCTATTCAAAATTGTTTATCTTGACCAATTCTGCATCTTTTTTCAGTAAAAGAGTAAATCATATTATGCTAAATTTCTAGAATTCTTTACTAAATTATAAACTTAAGTAATTTTTATACACTTTCGATACATAAGAAAGTTCCGTACAGAGCACGCAAATACCTGGATTAAATGGTCATGTGAATTGGTATTAAAATATACGCGTTCTTGATGATTCCATCAACCTCTATACAAATCTCAATATTCCTGTATTAGGTTCGAATTTAGGGAATATCTACCCTGGAGAAATGGCAAGTTGTCTACAAAAAGTGGTTACTTTCAGAGTTAAACTAATGTTTCTTTAAGTGCAATAACAAATTCATCGATTTTTTTGTTATTAACGAAGACCGTATTAATTAGTAAAAATAACCAGCACGTTCAATAGGTTACATCACATAATTAAACGATGCACTTGTGAAATTACACCACACAGGCTTTTCGTCGCACGATTAGTACACTCGTAAGCCACACGCTGCTTCACCATTTTGCTTTTTCCTCTTGTAGAATCTTCCCCTTCCGCATAAGGCACTCAAATAATGATATACGGCACCAATACGACTTGGTGTCGACATGCTTGCCCCCAACATGGCTGCATTCAATTTGAAACGCTACACTAGCGTTGTGCGTCGGTCTAGTATACTATTACAATGTCTTTGATATTTCTAAGTGCCTGTCTTCCCACTGAAAGTACTTTGGGGGTCCAGAAGTACGAGACGACTCGCAGTGAGGGTCTCCGAGCCACTATCAAGCGTTGCCGTGAGCCTCCCATTTGGCAAATACTAGATTCATCCGATAGGGTTCCGCGGGAATAGCTTGTAAGGTGTTCAAAAAAGTACCTTACAAATGGTATGAAGACCACATGCAATAACGGAATGTTGAACATGATAAGTACCATGGTCTTCACATCATACCGGGTCTCAAAAATTTTTAATGTTTCAAAAGATACAGAAAATATTGCATTATTCGAACGCGTGTTGTGTTTATAATTTAAGAATTAATAAAAACAAGAAAAAACACAAATATATAATTTTAAAAGTAAAATTTGTCATATTTGTAACGTATGATCTTTCTTCATATTCAGTTCAGAATTCATTCAGATTAAATACAAAGGATTCCAAATACCTATGGAAATCATAACAATCAAGAATGCAGATGAAACGAAAATGATATATATTCCCAATGTAACATCGCTTAAGCATTATAGTAAGAATAACTATTTTTATTTTATTATTTTTGTGTAGAGAAATCAGAAAATACACACTGAGTTCCAGTGAACCCTACTGAACTATTGATTAATTAGTTTCTATCCTCGTTGAGGTACTGGCACCAACTTAGAGTGTAAGAAGCACCTGAGCAAACTGTTTATTTAAAATTTACGTGAAGCGCTACTCTCTGTCTGAAATATCCATACGGTGTCAATTTGAAATGGTGTTGGGGCTCAGTAGACCCCAATGTGCAGTTTTAGGATTAAAAAAAGAGAGGTAGATAAGGTTTACAACTAAGATCTTAAGACCCTTGCTTCTCTGAAAATATTGACAAATATTCGAGTACGTTCTATTTCGAAATCTCATGTACCACGTAGTTAACACATCATATCGTGTATTTGCGAACTTTTTTGAAAAAATATTCAGTTGGAAGTCCGGTAATTAGTCTTACATTCATGAGTATTTAATTTATAACACTCTTGCAAATGATTCAGCTTAGAATGAGACAGAAAGAGAATTTGTATACATTGAATCACTTACATCGCACACATTCCTGTTTTCTCTCGATTGTCGTTATAAGCACAATCCAATATAATTACCATCTTCTGAAAGCATGTATTACAAGAATGAAAAAAAGCTTCCTAAACAATTATACATTTATTAATGTGAATATTTTTGAATATTTTTAATTAATGGGATTTCCGCCATGGACTGGCGAACGCAATTGTCGCACGGAGAAAAAAAAACTGGTTAAAACCGCAAGTGAACGATGAATAAAACAAAGAAACTGACGGTTGGATATCCACTCATGCGTGACTTCTTTGCAAACATAAACCCACACACGCGAGAAATAGAATCGTGTCGTTGACTTTTTGTTACGTCTCGTTATCACACATGCATCTCGTGTCATATAGAGAGCGTGTGGGTTAGTTCCTCTTCATCTGTCACGCAGCTCTCCCCTTCCCCCAGTCCTCTCTCTTTCACTTTCTCTTTCTTTCTCTCCCTCTCTCTCTCTCATACCGCTTTCCTTGAAACGTCGATGAGTGACCGAGAGTCACCACAGGCCGCAGTTTGCAGCCAGTCGTAGACAGACACATCTGGATGTGCAAGGATTAGTTTGCTGTTCTATCTTAATCATGACGGAGACACTAATTGAATCATTCTTATTCTGCACAATTAGTGTTTCCAAGTGGCGAAGATACTTTAGAAAATTACGAAACTACTACTTAACACATCGAAGAAACTTTTCAAGAAACAAAGGAGAACAAAGGAGAACAACAGTACTTCCAAAAGCGTGAAGTGCTAAAAGAAGTATTTAGCAAGAAGATTGTGGCTCTGAGAAAAAACATTCTGTTCCGTCATAGAAACATTATTTTTTAAATAAAATCCGTATGTTGTAATTATTCTTGCTATAATGTTTACGTTTTGCTAGTGTACAAAAAAATGTTTGAAAAGAAATATGACGTCAATAATTACGAGATGAAAATCTTCAAACGGAGATTTTGTTCTTTGTCAGAAATATCAGTAAGATTTAGCATTACAAACCAGGTAACCACTCGGACGCACCGGATAACCGAACGAGAATTGATAAAGGGCAATTCGATTTACTCACAATATTTTAATAAAGGAAGGCCAATCGACGAAAGAAACGCATACACCCAAATAAACACAGAATTTCACTTTCCATCATAATATTCAAGTGTATTGTCTTTTGATATGAATTTATACAAGAATTAGGTCATAATACTTTGATTATTACATTTCAAACATATTGTACATAAGATGTTCATGCATGATTAGTATGATTCTAAGTGACTAGGTGTTCATGGGAAATAAATACTTGATGAGATCGGGAAACGAATTTTATGACTAATTGTTTTGGGAGATCATACTAACCCTTTCCACTAATTAATTTCGATTTTTTTTTGGAAATTTTAACTTTTTAAATTATTCACAACACTACTCACCTACAATTCCAGAGTTTTTGTAATTCATTGTGAGTTACACTGCTTACCTGAAATAAGAAACAGACTTATTAGATATAACACTGTTATTATGCACAAATCTACTATAGTGAATGTCCAGTTAATGGAAGCAACTACGTTCTCAAATTAGTTTTGAGATGAAGAGCACTAAGATATATTACAGGTATTATCAAAAGTCTTAACCTATGCAAAAGTAATAGTCATTTACCATTTAAAAGTGACTCTTCACATATTTTCAGTGTGAAATATAATTTTAATACACTAGGAATAATGATTTTTTTAATTACTAAAAATGAAGTTTCTAAGCTACTAGGAGTGTATTTCACTGTACACACTTATCAGCCTCCCTCTGGGTATTAGGACTTTCTTTTCATGCCACATTTCTCTGCAGCATCTGTCTGAGAAAATTTCAGGAAAGTTTATTATACTAAATTGCAAATATCCGTATTACATAAATCTACGAGACAAAACAAAAGCGCACGGAATATCTTCTGCTTCGTATTCAAGATTGTTCAGAAACATAATTTTTATGCGTAACTTTTATCGCTGTCTCTACTGTTTCCTCTGCAAACTAAGAAAAGATAACAAGAAGGCCATGAATTGAGATGGGCCGCGCTGAATTGACAGAAAAAGAGATAGTAGGAAGAGTGGTGAGGGAAGGTAGGGGGCGGAGACGTAGGGGAACAAAGCTCAGGGGAGGAACGAGAGAACGCACAAGGGAAAAGGCGTCTTGGCCCCCTGGAGAAAGGGGAGAGGAAGGGGACAGAGGAGAAGACACACAGAGAGATGAAGGGAAAGGAAAAACAGAGCACGGGAAGGGGAAGAGAGGGGCAAGGAGAGTGAAAGGGGAAGGGGTGAGAAAGGAGAAGTGAAGAACGGGAGGAGGAGAAAGGATGGGGTAAGGAGGCAGGAAAAAATGGAGAAGAAAGGGATGATAAAGAAAGGGAAGGGGTGAGGAAGGAATAGGGAAATGGACAAGGAGAAGAGAGAGGATAAAGGGAATGGGGAGGAAAACGGGAAGATGGGAAGTGGTGGGGGTGGAGAGGACGAGGGGAAAAGGAAATGGACAGAGAAGGGAAGGTGGAGGGGAAATGGGGAAGACGGGAGAAGGAGAGGGAGAAGAGAGAAGGGTGAGTAGGAGGAGGAGGGAGAAAAGGATGGGGTTCGGCACGCGTCTTTGGGCCTCCCCAGCGCCGCAAAGGCCTTGTTCGCGCTACAATTACACCCAAATTAATCCCCCGTACAGCGCGAAGCGAATGAGCTCACGTAATCCCAACTTTCGCCTCTCGGAGACCTGCTTTAATTTTTAATTTCCCCGCGTTGAAAGGATAATCTGGGCCATGGAGGCGGGTGTGGGTTTGGCCGAAGGTGAGAGCGTCGTGGATGGGGTAGACTTCGGAACCGCGTTTTGCCCGTTCGCTAATCTAGGAGCTACCAAATTAATCTGCCAGTGAAAATTACGTTAGTAAATTTTGCAAAACTTTCAGGAAAATGGATATGTTACTGGTCTTTACGTTAAAAATAAAAGAATAATATTGTATTAAATTCAAGACACGTAAAAATAATAAACACGTGTTTAATAAGAAATAATAACAGACGGTAATTTGGGATACACGAACTTGTGATTCCCCATCAGTGATAGCCTTCGATGCTCTTGAAATGAAATTTAGTCCCGCTATTCTATCAATCGTACCGGATGCAGAAGTAGTATTGTTTCTGTTGTGGTCAAACACGACCTATGAAACACAGGCCGCAGCTGGGTCAGCGACATGGCCATGGTGGTTCAAGGCTTACTACCGGGCAGGTGTCGTTAATCAAAGGTGACCAAGACACACTCAGGTGTGTACCATCCGGATAGACGTTCCGTACCCCTGTTCCCGCCATCCCCGCGGTGTTATTGTGACTTCAAGATTTCTTTACCGTCGGGAAAATATACCAGGAATGCCCGGATTGGTATTCATAATGCGACATCGATAACAAACAGTCGATGTTAGAAAACATCGATATTCAAAAAGACAACATATTCAAACATCGATGTTAAAAAACATCCTCTAAAAACCATCGATGAGTTTCAACATCGATGTTATTAGACTGGATTTGTAACCTCTGACATTAAATTCATATGCATTAAAATTTAATTTGACAGTGTTCGTGTTTATCAATTCGCCGATTAATGGTACGAGATGAAGGAGCAGATCCTAGGCCTAAAGCCTATTTGTTTACCACATCTCAATGTGCGAAACGAATAGGAAGAAAGCGGAAATACAAGGACATAGAGGTCATCTCGGGCAAGAGAGTTTGATCGATGAAGGTCATGCAAACAACGTTAACTTTTGGAGTATTGTGATCATGAGAATTTTTCATTCAGAAACAAAACTTAGGAAAAGAAAATAACATCGCCGCAAAACATCGATGTTACAAAAAATCGATGTTTAGATCAACGATGTTTCTACAAAAACATCGATGTTTTGAAAACATCGACATCGCATTCCTTAATTGGTATTGCCCATATATGAGGGCCCCTTCTGCTCTAAGGGAGAGTAGCTTCCTGAGCACTCGAGTTGCGTGTGATGCGACGAGATTGTGCTGAGACTGTGTACATGGAGGGACGGAGATTTCCTCTTGGGACGACGTCTGATGTCTTCGATCACTGCGGCAGCGTATTTGGAACATCTTTCTGGCAAAATGGTGACTTAGCATTGCATACGGTATATCTCTTGGATTTCTATGTTACTGCAAGAATTGGCAGGATTGTCGAATACTGTACTTTGTGATATGAAGATAAATCTTGTATGTATAAGTCCTGCAATATATGTGTATATTTTTAACACAATACGTTCTGCGGTGATTCTCGTCTTTTCGAAATATTCCTATGCGATGAAACGCGTAAATGTATTAAAATTTTACGGTGTGTGTTCTGAATGTTGTTACATAAGCTGGAATAAAGTCAGAAACTTCACTCGAAATTTTGTTTATTTTATGAGAAACGTTTTTGTGTACGAGTATGAAGAATATATAACGATTTTTCATTTAAAAATTAAAACATTTAATATTTTAACAACTTCTAAAAGCAAGCATTAGCAACATTAAAATGAATTGAATAGTAAGATTAAACTGAATACAAATAAATAAATATAGTTCAATTAACGGTTTTGTTGTTTTCATTTTGAGGATTGGAAAATGATTTAAAGTAAAGATTGGTAAAATATTTTGTGTGGAGTGTACTGTTGTAAGGATGTGAAACCTCGACAATGGTCAAAAGAGACACGTTTGAGATGTGAGAATAGGAGATGATAGTAAATGTCAGGTGAAGGGAAAGTCTGAGATGAGAAAATGCGGTAAGGATTGTGGCGAAGAAATTAAGCTTCATTACAATGGAAAGAAAACGTAAGAAGGCTTGCATTCGCCATGTGCTAATGCAAGATGTTTAATGGATTTTCCGGTAGGAAGCTGCGGAGGAGAACCAAGAGACGAAAGCGATGGAGTTACGAAGAGGAGAACAAATAATTTTAAAAATAAAAATAAAAAATCAGAAAAAAGCAGGGAGGAGGAGAAGAGGAGGTGTATAAGTAGAAAAAAGTAACTCGAATGGAAGAAAGAGGAGAAGTGTGGAAATTGAGATGCGGTGTTGCTGACGTAATTAAATGGAGTAATACAAGATGTCATCTCCGTCAACTTATTTAGAGAGAGAGTCGGCTTTCGACGGCTTTGCCGTCATCATCAGTCTACAGATACAAAAAATAAAATATAATAGTTACATTTAAAATTATAATAACATATTAAACTACAAAATATGAAATTCAAGCGGGTGTATGAATATACAGACCAATAGGAAATAAAAATTAAAAAGTATAAAATTCAAAGGGGGATAAATATATATCTTCATCCCTCCTATATTATATATAATATATTTATGATATATAATATATATTATAAATAATATATACATTTGAAATTATTATTATTATTAATATTATTATTTTATTCAAAATTTTCATTATTCAAAATTTTACGCTCGGTCGGAATTTTCAGATATAACTCAAGAACCGAACGTCAACACATATAGCGAAACAGATGGTGAGAAGTTTTTGCTCCAGTGCACTCAGGTTGCGCTTCAATGACTAAGAGAGAGAACCTTACGCACAATATTGGTGGTTGCCAACAGCACGGCCTTCTGCATGATTCTGAAGTGCCACTCATTTAGATGGAGTTTCTCTTTCACAATCCTCCAATATTCAGCAACAAGCCCATTAGATAAAATAACTGCGGGCACAATATCTACCTCTTTTAGTTTGTAGAAGTTTTTCAGTTCATCTGCGAGTGGCTGGTATTTTCTTTTCTTTTCAGCAATTGTTGGCAGCAGATTATGATCTAATGGGACTGCAATATCAATGATCATTGCCCTGCGAGTAGTTTTGTCAAACACGACAATATAATAATAATAATTATTATTATTACAGACTAATGACAAATAAGATGGCAAAATATGAATTGCAATGGGAGGTGGATAATGCACTACTCCACAAAGAAGAGAGTTCTGAGCCGCATGGGCTCCGAACGCAGGAGCTACGTAGCGCGCGCCAAGCGCTCCGCTGGGGAGTGGGAGCTGTGGGGATGGGTCGGAGAAGGGCACCGCTGCAAGGACAAGGGTCGCAGGGCGGTTGGCAGAGGGACCCTCGAGCTGAAGCCGCCCCCCCTCAGCGCAAAAAGCACTTGCGCAGGGGGCGGGGCGGCGGAGATTAATCAGCTGCGAAATAATTAATCTCCCGCGCCATTCATCTTATTACCCGGTGGACACGACCCGCCTGACCTTCTCCCGCGCCCTGCCCTGCCAAGGACCGGGCTGTGAGGAATTTTTGTCTCTCATAAACTCTTATGCAGTTTTTATTGAATATTGCAGTGTTGACAAGGTCGATGCCACGAGCGGGAGTCGTGGCGCGAGTGCCACGACGAAATCGCCTCTCCACCCAGTTCATTAACCCGCCACCAGAGACAACGCCATGCCTATTGTGAAACGGCGGGGTTTGCTAATAGTTTCCTTTCCCGACGCTAGTTGCGCAGAGAAGCTCGTGGCATACTCCGGTGTCACGACGCGTGCCACTGCCGCCGGTAGAAGGCCTTGACACTACTGGAATATTTTTTTCAGTTGGCTTGCAAATGTATCTTTTTTCAAACAAAACGCAAACACATTTCTCATCAACCATACATTATATGAAAAGAAGCTATTTGGATTACTTTTTATCCGTGCCTCCAAAATCAATAAAGTTGGTTGAGCTATATATAATGAGTTATCCGTCACCCATCGTTTCCTTAAATTGTATTTGTATAGTAGGATGAGTTGGAAGAGTGTCCTAAATTATGCCTGAAAAATCCTCACTTCAGTTAATGTGTAATCTAAATTCGTGTTTGCATTCCTGAGAATAATTTCTATATTTAGATAAAAAATGTTCAAGCAATTATATGAATTTATATACTTAAATAACCACATAACTTAATAAAAGAGCTTTATCTTGAAATCACTGACAGACATTTCAATTTTTCTAATATGGATGTGGTAATATGTAATGAACCACAAAGCCTATTTAGCAAGCGGGGATAAACTGTCTTCAATGTTTAGGTCTGATGACGCGAAAAGAACCCACGAAAAGTCGGATGCGACATTATTTCGTGGAGTTTCGGAGGAAGAAAAATCGTTGAAGACCCCCAAGATCTGCACTCGAGTTTCCCTTGTGGCAAAACCTCGAAAGATAAATATCAATGGAAATTAATGAGGTATTGGAATAAAATTTCAATTACAAATTCAGATTGGTAAAACAGGTGAAAAAATGTGATTCCTCGTACATAGTAATTTAAATACTTTATAATCCGAAATGTAACTCTGTTAAAAAATAAAGTTACAATCTTATCCATAACGCAGATTTGTTAGGATTATTCTCGTTTAGGGGGACTTAGGGGATTAAGGATTATTTTCTTTTTACAGTACATAAGAGCTGCAAAACATACAATGCAGTACAAAATACTGCAATGTGTAATCAATTGCAGCATAATGCAGTAGAGCTCGTAATCTATTCTCCACACTGCACTATTTATTAGACTAGAAGATGGGTTCTTTTCAATCATTTCATATTCATTTTGAAGAAATTCAACGACCGTTTTCCATTTTTTGTGGTGCCTTATCGAATGAAAATATCTTAAATATATTTATATTTTTTATTATTTCCCTTTTTCGAAACCTCAACGAAAAATGATATTACGAAGTTCATTACTTTGGAATACACATTCAAGTATGCGAGTTGACTTCTAAAGCCACCATTTAAAATTATCATCGTATTTCTGTACCCTATGTTATTTTTTCAGCCTGAAGCCTATGAGGAATAAATATCTTTTTTACTTAAAACTCAATTTTAAAAATAAAAATTTCAACCGAATGTTCTTATTTACATAAAGAATTATATATTTTTATTACGATCAAGAGTATGATTCAAGCATTTACAACCCCAATGTTTGTGCCACGAAACATTATGGAGTTGCGTCTCATGAGTAATGTGAATATGATAATTAATTTACAAACATTCTAATTTGAAAAAAGGCATTCTGAACGTGGAGTACAAATTAAACCCTCAAAGAAGTGAGTGAAGGGGAAACCGTGTTCTAAAGAGAGAGTAGACACAAAACATCCTGTAAACAGAGTAATTGGGTCCGGGGTGCACTGCGTTTGCATACCAAAGGACTCTGGCAAAAGAGGTAGAGTTTGCAAAAGGGCAGAGGCAAGAAAATAGAAGACACGAGCTCAAAAAGCTCTAGCAAACACGGGTATGCCCACATGTCCATGGAACTTTGGACTGAGATTTGTGATTTCTAAACTCACGGTGAAACAAGTGATCAACAAGTGTTCCATTATGGATATTTAACAAAATATTAATAAAGCAGCAGCCTACGTTAATTTAAATTTAATTTTAAAAAAACTACAAAGAACTTTGAAGTTTCTGCAGAGAAAAGTTTAAAGACAAGTTTTCGAGAAAAAATAAAAAATTAATTTTATTTTCATATTGAAAATATACCTATATGAAAAAATAAAAATCTGGAGACATCAGAACAGTATTTGAAAAATATTACATGTTCGGGATTTTAGATAATGTCAAAGTTTCAAATTAAATAGAATTTGAGACAGTAAATGCAGGAGAAATTAAAGTAACTGAAGCAAGTTGGAAGACAAAGCCAATGCTAACATTATTATTTAATATCCCTAACTATTGTATTACCTTAGACTCATGTTTAGTCAAATCAATATCAAAAGCAAAATATTTTAGTGTACTTCAATTCAATAAAAGCTGGCAACCATCGACCTTGGCAAAGTACCGTCTTCAACTTTTTTACGGCGGTTCCTCTATTCCTGACGAACTCACGAAGAAAAATGAAACAAAAGCAGATCTTTAATTAGAAAATTAAATAAGAATTTAAAATTTACAAAATAAAAAAGATAACTGAACTGCACAAGAAAAGATGGCATTGGAATAAGGCGGAACTCCTAGCGTCTAAACGAATGCAAATGGATGCAGACAGCCGGGAGGCGGCGAACAACTCACGGGGAAAGCAAAGGCGTTTTCAAAACGTCCGAAAGAGAGCGAGAGCAAAAGTAAAAACAATGGAAGGAAGAGTTTAGAAACCTCTGACTTTCTTTCCCTCTCTGGCGACCACAAGTTCTCTTCCAGGCTAGTCACCCTAACGTTATCGTAATTGCAGCTCTCGTCTTGAGCGCAATATTTTATTTGCAATTGAGATATGTCATTTTAAATTAACATCTTACAAAAGCTCGAAATATAAATAAAAGCTGAATACAGACGATAATGTTTTCATGTATACTAAAAGGAAAAGAAACTTTCTGGTTTTGTTCGAATGAAATTTCGAACAATTTTGCACGGTTAAATTTGGCAGCATAAAAAAAGCAGAAGATACATCAGTGACATTATATTAGACTATGGAGAAAGTAACCGAAAAGGGAACAATGTGATAAAGATTCCTTTAAAATTAAAAAACTCCAACTGCATTAAATGCCATCACTACCTCTCAATTAGATTTGAGGTCGTAAAGCTGAACCCAGGTTTAAACAATGTCGTAATAAAAGTAAATACTTCACATTATTTATACTCATTCTCTTATTCTCGGATTTATGTTTAATACCTGTGATTAAGACGTTGAAAAATATATATTTTAAAACAATTGGTATACTTATTTTTAAGATAATATCAAACAGGGCTCACACTTGCATTTCTAACCTGCAAAGTAAGCTGCGCTGACGCAGGAAGGGAGAATCATGCAGACCTTTAGTGCATTCACTTGCTCATCATCAAACCTAACGAGAGGGAAAAGAACTTCAGAAAAGAAATCGGTGCTAATAGATACGTCTACCTAAATCCGCGTAAGATAAGTTGGCTGTCGACAAAACAAACTACTATTGTATAAATCAGATCTTTTGCAATGCCTGGAATGTAATATTCCCATGTAGTACTTGAGTAACTCCTCCAGTGTGCGGATATGAGGTTCCGTTACTCATGGTTAAACCGATTTCCGAGCTCCAATCGAGACATAAGAGATGTCTGCCGACGCGTCTCGGACTCCTGGGAACCGTTAATTGGTTTTCGGATTCGGCTATAAGATTCTCAGAAATTTCCAAAAATGTGCTTCTTCGTGATTTGGCGCTGCGATCTTGGTACGCAGGGAACTAAACCCACGCCACCTGACTAGATCTATTTAGGTGGTGTTGATTAACTCCAGTACCTAAAGGTATATTTCAAAAAGAAAGACGAAGAAAAAAACATAGAGAAAGGCGGAGAGGAAGGTAGTGGAAGTCGTAGTGGAAAATGTAGAGGGAGACATAGAGGAAAACGTAGAGCAAAACGAAGAGGAAGAGGAAGACCTAGAGGAAGACTTTGAGGAAGACTTAGAAGAAGACTTAGAGGAAGACTTAGAGGAAGATTTACAGGAAGATTTAGAGGAAGATTGAGAGGAAGACTTAGAGGAAGACGTAGAGGAAGACGTAGAGGAAGACGTAGATGAAGACGTAGAGGAAGACGTAGAGGAAGTCGTAGACGAAGACGTACAGGAAGACGTAAAAGAAGACGAAGAGGAAGACGAAGAAGACAAAGAAGACAAAGAGGAAGAACTAGAGGAAGACGCAGAAGAAGACAGAACAAGTCTTAGAAGACAAAGAATACAGAATGCAGAAACGAAGAATTTCCTTTCACGGAAAATTAAGTAAATAAGTGGAGGACCTATTGAGTTGCCTGCATCAGACGACCGTGGGTGCACGTCTTCGAGAAGAGCATAGATGTGTCATCGAGCCAATCGCTGCGTCTGGGCTGCGGGTATCAGTGTTATGTCTTCAAAGAATATCGAGAAAACGATCATTTTTTATATTAGAAATCAGGATAAGCCAGGTGACCCGGAGGCGCAACAGATACATGGGTGTTTGCCGAAAACGTCGTGTGGTTTTCAAATTGATTTTCAAAATAAGTACCGCGACAAAATGAAAATACAATATTTCGTAATAACTCTTGACGAAGTCAGTTTATAAAACAATTACATTACCTTAGGTCAAGGAAGCCAAAGGTAGAAATCGTGCTCAATGTCACATAATAACTGCAAAATTTAAGAAGTTAGTTTGCAACAAAACATCTGAACTGAATAAAGATAACTTTGAACCGAAGAAAGAATAAAAAGAAAAGTCGAACAACCGAAGAAAGTTTAAAGGGTCGGCGATGTCACATACAGCTAGTTGATATGTAAAAGAGGAAGCAACAACAAACGAACAAAATAAACGCATTGAAGGCTTTCACGGCCGGAGTCAATATTCTTGATGTCTTCCGGGCTGATGGGCCGTGGTCCAATTGGCTTGGAACTGCCAAACGTTTCGCCCACGACTGCGGTGGGCATCTTCAGTGGCGAGGTCTCGGGCGAAGTGTCCGGGACAGCGGCTTACTGGCGACTGACAGTAAGTCGACTGACAGTCGCCAGTAAGCCGCTGTCCCGGACACTTCGCCCGAGACCTCGCCACTGAAGATGCCCACCGCAGTCGTGGGCGAAACGTTTGGCAGTTCCAAGCCAATTGGACCACGGCCCATCAGCCCGGAAGACATCAAGAATATAAAATAAACGCAGTCAATATCACTACAATATTTACAAAAATAAATTTTTGAACTTTCTTTGTTGCTTTTGTAGTTAACTGTGAGTAACTTCCTACTCAACGTTGTTACGAAAGGGTTATGAAGATTTCGGAGGCAGTACTTGACGTAAACAGACAGTAGCAATGACGGATAATGAGTCGATTGTTAAGGTCATTAGTCTTGGAAGTGTAGTGCATGTTTTATCGCGGGAGATGACGGTGATCTTCCCCCGCGCTAGATCTTGCCTTAATCTACACGTTGGACTGAGAGTTTCAGCAACCAAGTATTTCAAAGGTCACGCGGTACCGCCCCAGCTGGAACAGCCCTATGCTTCCGACTGGTCTCACGGCATGTGTGACAGTCTAGTGCTTGTAAGTTTAAGTAAGGGGTGAGGTTATATCAACGAAGATTCATTGGGGAATATCCATTGTGGAAAAGAACCTACTTATGATTTAGGCGCTAGCGCTTTTCACAGTCGTATGGACTGATGGAGAGATAGACATGTATATGTGTGTAAATATATATATATATATATATATATATATATATATATATATATATACGTGCATGCCAAACGGCACCCCTTGCACTTGTACGGTATTGGGGGGGGCGAACCCCGGGGTGAGTACCTAGGCGGTGGCCTTTACCTGCATCCCCATCCGGGGTACAAGTAACCCCTTCGGGCCAATATCCGGATCCCGCCTGAAGGCAGTTTGCCCTCACGGCAACCTCCCTATACAAAGCCTGGGTCTAGGGCCGCTCTGCCAGCTCAGAGCTAGTAGCTATCCGGGCTAGTGCTGGAGTCAATATCGCCTGTATGACGACGCGCCACTCACATGCGCCGGGACAGCAAGTACCTCCTCTATGCCCAGAGTATCGGGCCACTGCCACGACGAAGCCAAGAGCCCAATTGGGGGCCACCCGAACTAAGGTCTGGGCGGCTCGGAGCCCCCATCCCGTCTTCCCACTGCCTGTACCTTCAGGCTATCGATCTGGATTGGACCGTAAGCAAGGCAACCTGACGGTAGATAATGTCCCGCCGGACTTCTATTTGTGGATTCCAGAGTACCTTAGGTCTCCTTCACCCAATCCAGACTTAAGGTCGACGCGCCAGGGGCCCAACTGGTGGGTCGCCGGGTTGAACCGTCGACCAGGAGCTTAGCATTGCCTGCTCACTGCCTCCACCTTGAGGCTAACGATGTGAGAGTCGCTATGAAACTGGAGGTCCGGGTGATCGTCTCCAACTCTCCAGCAGAGGTCGTGTCCACCAACGCAGCCACGACCCCCCCCCTGCGGGGGGAGAGATGGATGGATGTTTTAAAAAACACTTTTTCCTTATCAGTGGATCCTAAAGCGTGTATTTCCACTGAAATCTCAAAATTTTCCGCAACACTACATAACTTTCTCTATGCTATGTATATTACTCCGTATGTACGTAGGTGTACGAGAAAGTAAAAAAGGTTTTCTCAGAAATAACGTTAGAAATTTCTTAGTTTAATATGTGAAGTCTCAGGAGGAATTTACAACAATGCTCTAGAGCGTGCATTTATATTCAAAACTAAAACTATTTATATTAGTCATGTAGTTCCTCTTCACTGCTGTCACTGATTTTTTTCTAACTCATTACTTGAAAACGATAAACTTTTTCTTTCGAGCCCACTTTCTTTCGAAGTCGTTCTAGTCTAAGTAAACTACAGAGTTATATCATATATAAACTAGCACTTTGTATTCTAGGGCGTTGAAGAATTCTTTTCAAAGGACGAATACACTTAAGTAAGATAAGATACTGTTACTATAATAACGCGAACTCGCAGGTAACACATTTATTTCCAACAGAATTTATTATTGTTACATAGCACATGCAATCAGAACAATGCTCGGTGACTTGAAAATGAACTCAAATTGCGGTCACGAATCGTAAGGCTCACCTTAACACTTTTCTATGGTCTTATTAACATAGCACACACAAGAAGTGATCCAGAAAATTTACTACAGAATCCGAATGTTCTCGTAAATTATTATTTGCATAGGGTGAATTTTCCATCTAACAATCTTTGTTGACTGGACAAATACATTCAAGCAAGCCAAATATTAATATTAACAACATTAGGAACCTCTCGTCAATGTTTGCTGGTTTGTGTTCGCCTCCGACCGCTTGTCGTAATGTGCTCGAGAGCACAGAGAGTCTACATTTCAGTCCCACGGGAATGCAATGCAGGAGTTGAGTCTCTTTGACATGCACAACACTACTCACACAACGAAAAAAAGAGTAACCGTATTTAGCATTTCGCAATACAGTATTCTGAGGGTGAAACCGTACTCTAATAAATATCCCAACTCACATTTCACAAGTATCCACAAATATTTAAACCAACGTAATAACAAGTCAAGTGTTCTCACTTATTTCTTTTAAAGCGTTTTTCCTATATAGCTTAGATTTACTTTCGATATTACGAGAATCACACGATATTCGTATTATGTAAAACTAAATTGGTACCAAAATTGTGAAAGTGAAGTACAAAATAAAGTTAATCAAAGAAACTTTCAAACGTGCAGCCACAACGCATTTATTAAATTGTGAAACATAAAAAAGGACAAAGTTTGATTAAATTTCTAGTCTACCGAACCGAACCCATTTTCCCGCTCCCTTTGCAGAGGTTCAATTTTCGTCATGGTGGCTGGAGGGACATCAAAGGAAATTCCTTCCCAAATTGGTTCCTGTAAGGGACAGACAGGACCTGACAGCCTGCCCCTTCCTCTGACCTGACCGCCGCTTCCTCCGAGCAGTGGCCAGGACCTGCACTCTGATGGCAAATGTTCTTCTCAGAAACTAACTTAGGGTATGTCAGAAGGTATAAATCATTTCACATGTGCAATAAATATTGTGTGTCATTCAATATTCGTAAATACAATGCGTGTCATTCAATGACTGTAAATACAAAACTCAAAATAGAGAGTGAGGATCAGAAATAGTGAAAAAAAACTCGAGAAGCGGGTAAGAAAGGTGTAAAAAATTCCAATTGATCGCTTCAGTGATGTCTGGGGTTTGCACTTCAAATGTGCTCTAATGAAACGCTTCAGAGTATGATGTATAGTTTTTGACACATTTTCATTACAAAATTATTTGAAAACGTCCGATTTGTTATATAAGCCACAGAAGTGTTTGTAAAAATTATTTTTTAAATAGCCACTCGTAAAAAGTTCTTTCAGGGAATGTCTAGCGTACTAAAAGTTCAAGTTTAAGCACTATTACTAAAGTGAGATGATGATGAAGTGTTCAAATAAATCAGTTAATGCAAGCAAGAAAACAAAATTCTTTCATGTGGCCGCATAACTGACCTTAATATATCATTAAATGATTTACGTACTTGAATAAAAATGAAATAAAAGTAAGTCTGTCTAAAGATGAATGTATGACACTCGTAGTAGAAATTATTTTTTACTCATAGGATTGCGCTTCTACGCCTATCGGCCTCCTGCAACAATCTTTCCTATTCGCAAAATAAAATGTCCCTTTTAAGACACGTTTCATAAATAATCTTAGGTTCACAAATGCAGCTAAACGGGATCACAGAATATTAAGTTCGAAATTTCCCTTATCCCTTCATCTTCATTTATCCTATTTTCAATTGAAAACCTCGGGCCAATAATATACTATGCCACTATACGTCAGTTTCGAGAAAACGGCAAGTAAACGTTTAGACATTACATTCTACACATTGGAGTAAAAAACATTAATTTATGAATTGCACTGCCATCTTGCGGCCAATCTTTAAAATAAAACCCCAACATTTAGATACACCTATCGGGCGTCAAATTACACTAATATCTCAATTTCATCAGAAATGTGGCATAGCATGTTATTGCCCCAAGGTCTTCTATTCTTCCAACACTAACGTCAGAATAGGCGAGCGTTTCGGCAACGCCTTAAAGCTAGATAACAGGGTGGTCGTGGATTCGAATCTTGCGAGATGTACTTAACACCAGCAAATGTGTGGCAAACGCGGGGGACGATGTCATAGGCCGACTAGTCTGCTCAGTAGGTTTTATAGTTTCGTCATCACTTCCAGGTGTATGCCGAGTAACAGAAAACGGGTCATTGGGTGAATATCTTCCTTCCCTGTCGTGTTCCATTCTTATCCTTGTGGCGGAGTAACGAATTGATTTCCTACCCTCGTGTGGCGCACCCCACTGACCTAAGAAATAGATGCCAAAACGTCGGAGCGGTCGGGTAGGTTAGTGTAGAAGGCTGCAGAACTAGAAATCCTTCCGAAAGTTTGCCCATTATTTCCTGAATTTGCACCAAAAATGTTCATTCAACCCCAGACGGTGGCGCCTCTTCCATTCCTTCACTTCTACGCGGATCTCTTTCTACGCAAAAATAACATTCTTAAGACATTCGAGAATAAGGCAGTGACGAGTACATATATTTCGTAGTAACGAGGAATACAAAGAGTAGGCTGCAGGAGAGGTACCCTTCTCACTGGCCTTGTCACTGTTTGCAAATCTCGTGCGCAGAGTATCTTCCTTAATTTATGCTAGAATAATAATGAAGTGAAGAAAACATAGTTCTCATTGATAGCAAGGAATCAGAAATGCTGGTCTGAAAGATCTCCCATTGACATTACTATGGCCCGATTTAAATAAGTTGGTGATTGACAATTGTGCTTCTGAAGCTGTAGCTTCGTACAATATGAATATATGATTTGGTTACTTTTATAAGTATTTATCTCAAGTGTTTATTTGTGTGTCCCGGGAACGCCTGTTCAGTGGTACGCAACCTGTCAACGTCGCTCCTTTCCATTGGCAACGGTCGATCACCAACTTATTTTAATGGGACTACGGTGTTTTAAAGTGGCCCGTGCAGTGTATCGGAACATCGACGGCGGTCGACCCGGGCGGCCAGTAGCCGCAGCAGTCGATAGCCGCCCGCGACCGCCTTCGCCCTCCTCCTGCGCGGGGCGGAGGCAGATTAATGCGCGGGCCGGCCATCCGTCTTGGCGCGTGCGGCGAGCAGGTGGCCGCCAGGCCGGCAACGCCACGACAGGACAGGACAGGACCGAGGGAGGGTGGAGAGAGACGTGTCGGCAGGGGTGGAGACCCGGACGGTGAGACGGCAGGGGAGGCCGAAGGGATTGTTGGTGGTGGAGTTGGTGACTGTGAGAGCAAAGAAGGAGTAGTACGGAAGAAGGCGTGGGATTGGAAAAAGGGAGTGTAGACAGGCCACTGGTAAAAGCGAGAGAGGGAAGTGAAATGAGTCGGCCGCGAATACTTTCTCAATGTCCGGTAACAATACAGATCCTCTCAAAGGGTAAAGCTTGAAAAGGCCAAGAGGGGAGGGATCCAAGGCCAAGAGGAGCTCTATGGGCACGGGAAAGAGTGGTCGAGGTGAAAAGTATAGAGAAAGGTCCGAGGCCGGGTTGATCGATGTTTTTCGCCACATCTTCTGCTGTGGGTAATATCCCGTTAGTGTGGTGAATGTTTTTCTTCTTACTCAGTGAGGTGACAAGTGTTACTCCCTAATGGTGAAATCCAGCGCCCAACTACACGTCGGTTTGCGGACGACTACCCGCTCCAGGTGCCGCATCTATTTTGGCACCCCCAAGCCGGTAAAGCTCAGAGCTCCCGACCATTGTGGTAGAGTCTTGTGTCTGTGTATATATATATTTCGTGACCGTACTTACCCTTGTCGGTCTCATGGGTGCACATATCATAAATTTTGTGATTGTTCATTCGGGCACAGGGATTCTTTGAGGGGGATATTTTAATCATCATTATCTGAGTTCAAAGAATCTATCATCACAGAAATAGGATTTATTAAGAAGAACATCTTCACATTAATAACATAATTTACATCATTGACCTGGTCGCAAATCCTTACTGAATACAGATTAAATGGTTTATACTATATATCTCCGACTATTCCTATCATCTTTACATTTATTATTTCCACTTATGTAACCTCCATTTCTCTGAAAACTACATGCCATTCGTGAACCATTACAGGCACTGTTGCTCTCCTTAGTACTCAGTGAGCATCCTGAACCGGCATCCTATGTTCGATTACCCATCTATTCTTGTACATAATTATTGTTACTTATCTGCCTTCCACTACAGTCGTCTTCCATGCGACGCGACGCCGCGTGCCCCGAGAGGTGACCTTGGCGCCAACGATGTTCTGCCTGCCCACGTGTCGCCGACGGCCCGTTCTCGTACACCGGCGTCGTCTCACCACAATTTCCTTCTCCACACGACGAATTTACTGTCTCAGCTCACACGGCTCCACCATCCGCACAGCTACACCGACCACCACTGAACAGCCTCGCCCACGTGTCCGTGCAATGTTCTCTTCTTTTGTCAAATTTCGTGATTATTCCTTCCAAACACGTTTACCACAATCCTTACTTGCAATTATCATTAAGTCTATCACAATTCTCCTTCCTTTAACACCAGCCGTCCCGATTATTCTCGATTTATCCGTACATTGCCACCTCACTCTCCTGTCGCCATCACGCCTCCTACCTCTCTCCTCGCTGCCCGCCCCCCAACAACCTTCGCGCGGTATGACCGACCAATCCCCCCTTCCAGGCGCTCGTTCACGGCTCGGCCCGATTCATCCCGCAACGATTCATCAACTCGGGCGTCACTTTTGAACATGGTGGTGTGCCTAATATTTACGTACATACGTACATACGTATATTTACCATACGGTCAATATATATATATATATATATATATATATATATATATATACATGTGTGTGTGCGTTTCTGTGTGTAAGGAGATATGATAGGACACGGACGAGGAAGGAAAATATCGAATGTGGCCCGTTTGTGAGAGAACTGCTCCGGAATTCACCTAGTGTTGTTTAAAAGAACCACAGAAATCTTCCGATCAGTGCTGCCGGCCGCTAGAATACTTCTTCAGACAGAGGCTGAAGTCGACCTAGCTAATATCTAGATAGCAAGTTTGGAAAACCCTCTACCATCGGAACTGCAACCCTAGGCCTTTGCGGTCAGAGTCGCTGCAGAGATCGTGGCAACGATGGCTCTGAGTAAAGCTCAACCGGCGTGGGGAGGGGCGGAAGGGTTGAAGGGGACGGAGCTGCAGGAGAGAGACGGCTGTGCGAGGCGCACATCGCAACTACTGAGGCGGCCGGGGTGCAGCGAGTGGCGAGACAAGAGGACGTGACGAGAGGCCAAGGCTTCAGGGTGTGACCATGACGCCCAGTAATGAAGGGTGTGGTAGTTTAGAGGGGAGGGAGGGGTTTGAGTATTATACTTGGGTTTTTCGTTCTTGGCGCACCAAGGTCACGGACGAAAAGTGGAGACGGAAGGCTTTCTCCAATACGGAGCTTCCACGTCACTACTGTGTTCTGGCGTAGAAGCTCCCAATTGGTGAAAGCCTTCCCTCTCCATTTTCCGTCCGTGACCTTGGTGCGCCAAGAACAAAGAACCCAAGTGTAGGTAGGGAGAGAGAGGCGGGAGTGGAGCGAGAGAAAGGCGGTAGGGCGGTTGAGTGGTATAAGGGATGGCGCGACGACGGAGAGTTGGGGAAATCGTGAGTCGTGAGAGCAGAGGGTAACGACTGTGGCAGGCAGAAGCTAGTGGCAAGAGGGGTGACGAGTGTCGCCGAGGCGGAGGCTATGATTCAATGACGGCCAGAAGGGAGGGGGGACGGGAGAAGGCGGTAGGGGTGTTGGAATTGTAGTGGGGACGGCGAAACGCACGGAAACTTGAGACAGCGTCGAGTGTCGGGAGAGCACGGGCGGCGCGGGCGGCAGGGGTGGCAAAATCTGACGTGGAATTTAACAGATCATGTCATACAATTATCCCGAAAATTTTGAAATCTAGTTATTCTATAATCCGAAAACCACAACCAACTACTACAATAAATCATTTGCGATCATATGCGAGTGTGAAATACACTGCGTTCGACCTTCAATAACTACTCTTCATTATTTTTGCAGAAAAGCGCAAAGAAGCATGTGAATGCTTTCCTTATACATTTATATATATTATATACACACACACACATACATATGAGCATTCACTGCACATTATTGCGACAGGAGTGGACATAATTGTATGCATTAGAAGGTAAAGACAAAGATTTAAGTACGAAGACAATCTTTATAAAGCAAGGAGTAAAGACGAAGAGCGCATTCCGACGACTAGATACTTCAATTTAGCTCAGCTTTCTTCAGTATTTCGACGCAGGCTGCTTCTTGGGGGTTTTCTTCCAAGTGGAGCGACGGGAGAGGATTGCACTTCTTAGATTGCAGTCGCTCGGGGTGGATACCAGGCTGCCGCATAAAGCGCTGGCAAGATGGGAGAAGCATATCATCTTCAATTTAAAATGTTTTATGTTTGAGAATTGTTTCAATCAAATTTGTAAACATTTTTGTCTGTCTGTTGAAATTCAGTTTTTATGTTTTGATAAGTTGTTTGGTAAATAACGTTTGTAATTACTATTAATTTGTAATATCCTGTATGAGCTATTTTTATGCTGGCCATTATTAACTTGATTATTATTACTATTACTACTATTATTGTTATTATTATTATTATTATTATTATTATTATTATTATTATTATTATTATTATTATAAGAGTCAGGATGAAAATCATTTTGACCATGAGCGCAATAGTGTAAATGCTGCTCACAATATTCAGAACTTGCGCTCGCAGACGGGCTGAGCTTGTGGAGGCATTTAATACTCCCAGCGAATGGAAATAACGCGCCCTTTGCTTTCAAGGAATTAATATTTCAAACAAAAGCTGTGCTTGGTGGACGCCGAAGTTTCTAAGATTTCTCCCTCCGCCGCCATCGAGGCGTGCTCTGCATGTTAAGTAGGTGTTTCTGCGTCTTCGGCTTCGGAGGGGACGTTTCGCCCAAAAGCAGGCTGAAATCCTTCCGCCCTCACCCTCCGCCATTTTCCAAACTAGGCCCTTTCCTAGCTGCCAGGCCCCCCGTGCCTGGTCGCCTACGACCTCCACCCAAACCCAAAGGGCGTTGGCATTAAAAAAAATCACAGTTAATATAAGGTAGTTTTTGCACCCTCGAACGTGAAGTATTATCAATCGTTTGCTCATGCGCAGTTCCAGTTTCGCATCACTTTAGTGCATTTGCGCATGCGCAGAAGATCGATAATACTTCACGTGCGAGGGTGCAAAAACACTATTTATTACTATTTGGTTTCATAACACAACTTACTCTATTTGTGCAGAATTTTATAATTCATGTAGAAATAGAAAACCACTTGATGTAAGCAAATTCTGTGATTGCGCTATTTAAAATATATTTTAGCAAAAATATAAAACAAAATGTATAAAACGTTTGAAGTATTATCAGCAACTTTCATCACTATAATGGCAAGCTTAGAATATTTGATGACTCCCCTGTATCAGCATTTATATTTATGCTGGCGACATATTTCATGCCACTGTCTTCTCTATTTTGTGAAGACACGTTTCTCACTTCATTTGATTGAAATATCACTGTGTACAGCAATGTTTTGACGATTTCTCTTCTACGCGATACTCCGGCTCTTATAAGGAAGCGGAAAAATATATATTTTTGTACTGAAAATTCCTTGGAGTCGTGATCAGAAGATACGACCAGAAATGTATAGAGTCCGCACACTGTGAAAGCTGTCGGTACTTCTGTGAGACGTCTAAAGCTGGAAGATACGAGAATGTGTGAAAATTTTGTGTGGTCGTTCGCGACAACTGCTTTATCATTACTCCTGTGTTTGTTCATGTTATAGTGAAGAGGTACCCCTTCCTTGCTGAAATATCAAACTGACGTTATCCTACACATAGGTTCACGTCATTTTTCGTCTCCAGATATCCACTCCAGCGGGGCACCCCTCCTACCGGGATAAGCTCGAAGCATTCAACTGATCTCCTGACACGTGTGAACCACGTAAGTGGAGAAATCGTATGCTCCCGCGGCCAGAGTCGTGCGAGTGTACTTGGATTTCCAGGTGACGTCGCATCGAAGGCTATGATGCCGACGTTGCGACCACTTTGTCGTGAACTTCCAACCCTGGACCCATGATCATCCCTGAGGAAGACCCCGATAAGATGGTTGAAATGCCGGCATCACAGCCTTCGACGCGGCGTCACTTCGACAGAAAAGAGCATTCATGTTAGTTTGTATGTGTTTTTTTGAGGGGACAGAGCAAAATGATCGAGGAAGAAGATCGTGAACGGTCCGTGATCGGTTAGTTAAAGTACCACTCTAGAAGCCTATTTTTTATCAGGGAAATGACGAGAAACTACCAATCAGAGCAGCCGGCCGCTGAAATTCTCCTTGAGACAGTTGTTAAATTCGACTCAGTTTTGAAGCTAGAGTCAAAAATCCACCACCATTAGTACTTGAGTCCTAGGACGAAGTTAAAAGGATCAGGCACTATTCGAATAGTTGTTCGCGTTATATTCATGTAAATCGTTTAAATTAAAACTGAACACATTATAATGCATCTATAATTGTGGTGAAATAATTGACGTCATCTTAGTCAAGTCGATTTATTCAGAGATCCGGATTTGCCGTCATCATCAGTCTCGCTATAAGTGGCGAAAGTCGAGAGAGGAAATTCCTGTCATATATAGCGAGACTGATGATATCGGCAAAGCTCCCGAAAGTCGGAATTGTAAATAAATCTAGTAAGTTAATGAATATGACTTCAAATATTTCATGATTTAATTACGTCAACAACACTTCATCAGCAATCCCATAATTGGTATATTGTAATCCAAACACCTATAACTCACACATTAATTATATTATGATACTATTACAATTAATTAGTAAGTGAATACATGACTTTCAAAATGTACCACCGGGAGAGGTACCTCAGGGCATCATGTCACTGCAGTGCCTCTGACCGGGAGTTCCTAGCTTCGAGTCCCGACGGTGGCAGGATTTTCGACTTTAGCTAGGTCAGTGCTGTCACTGTCTGGAGGAGTATTCTAGCGGGTGATAGTTCTATTGGTAGTTTTCCGTGGTATCTCCGACCAACATCAAGAGAATGCCGGAGCAGTACCCTACCAAATGGGCCACGGACGACGACTAACACCAGGCGAAAGCCGAAGACCCTACCCAATGGGCCGTGGACCGCGAGTGATCATTCCTTTCTCTTCCACACACACACATACACTAACATTCACTACACTACCACACGTGCCAAGAGACCGGTCGGGAGCTAGGAGCTTTCCCCGCAGGGGGCGGTGCCCCTATGGTGGGAGATACAGTTTTGTAGAAAACCCCGCTAGCCGACGGTAGGTCGGCGTTGGATCTCACCATCTAGCAAGAGAAGAACACCAACTCCCTATCAAAACCATGCACTACCCTTACGAGACTAACGACTTTAGCCTTGACGCGCCCGGAATCACCAATCAATCAATATACGTAAAAAAAACGTGAAACTCAACAAGATATCTTGTGTCTCTCTTTGCAGCAGCAATAAAAAACGACAAGGCTTTCTCTTCCTTGTCCTGCGGTTGCAGATGAGGCGCCGTTCAACACGTGGCAGCCGCGAACAAACGCCACGAGCGGCGCGCGTAACGGTGGGAGTCCTGCATTTGCATTTTAATGGAATCTAACGCCTCGCGACCCCTTTGCCTCCTCCGGTTGACGGCGTCAACGGCTGACGGCGTCAACGGCTGACGGCTCGCGAGTCGCTGACGGCCGAACACGAGGCCGCCTGTCCTCGCACGACGTCACTTACAGGTGGGGAGGACTTTCATATCGCTGCGAGTCGCGTTTGCTACGTGATTTTCAGAAGTTGAATTTTAATGTGGACCGAACATTCCTTTGCAGTTATAGGTGACACGCTCTCTCATTGAGAGAACCTACGGATAAGAAAGGTAGATGGATATATTAAATATCGCTCGTACCAGACAATGAGAAATGAACACAATATAAAGACATTTAAGTTAAAAATGCATTATTGGGAAGAGTGTGAGAATTTTTGAACACAGCACTAAAACGTAACACACGATATTCATTCATAAAATGATGATGAAATAAATGATAAATTGATTGATAAAATAAATGATGTATGGTTAGGAAATCTTTAGCCCTTTGTTGTTCTGTAAAAGAAAAAATACAAAAAATAATCCATTCTGAACAATGAAAGTAATGAAAATATAATAGCTGTATTCATTTTACAAATGAGAATGGAAATAAATTCTAGGAATCACAAGATTATAAGATTCAATTCCTTGAAACATGTGAAAACATCTGTTTGTTCCGAGGATCATAATGGATTCATAGTTCAGTTACTGTTTCCATCACCTAGTGTATTGGTTCCTACAACACACTATATGTTCTGAAGTGTACCGAATGTACATAATTATCGTCTCTTTTTTCTCCTTGCTATGATTCTTTTTGAATTTCTGGTCATCTTATATACTTGTTAGGTTTCAATATTTAAATGCATTTCAGAAATATCCCTGTCGGTTTATGCCATTTTATCGCATAAGCGAATAAGAAGTTTTATAAAAAATATCAACATTTTATACCGCACCCAAGATACTAGAAGATATAAACACACATTTTTCGTTTTGATGCATACGTATCCTATTTATATTTTCACACAGTAATATATCCCTTCACATCATTCAAATTTATTTATTGTTTCCAAATTTGTTGGGGCCTAGAAATACTTCTTTAATTGAATGTTTCTACGAATAATACAATTTTTTTGTTAAGCTTCAAAATAGCCATGGCCGATAAACAGCCAAATTGGCTATTTTTTGGCAGTGGCATAAAGTGAAATTTGTGTCGCAGCGTATAGAACCAACAGTGCGACCAAAGGTTATATTTTCTGGGATGTAAAAGTTACGGTGTCATCACGAAAAACGTTACAATCTTGTTACACACACTAAAAATGTCAAGGACATTTACGTGTCATATGCTTGGCGTTTATTCAGGTGTTTTTATTCGATATTTTCATACACATCCTATCAACTGATCTCATCTGTACACGTTTGGTGCGCAAGTGCCGATATCAATTATTATTACTTATTATTATTATTATTTATGATTATTATTAATGAATTAGGTGATAGGATGATAGTAGGAGTTGATAGTGAACTTTGTGAACTATCCCAGCATTCGCCTTATGACCGAGGGAAACCGTCAGGATTTCCAACCTGGAGATCGAACCCGGACCTCCCGACTGCGAAGTGAGCGCGTTACGCACTGCGCCACTTCGCTCGGTAGGCACTGTAAAACTGTCTCCACTCGCCTCCATCCCGCCTACTGCACCGCGCTGTGCCTGCCGTTCCGCCCCTCGAATCACCTCCTTCAGTCAGCGGCGGCCGCTCACCGATTCGCCGCACGCGCTCGGGACTCGATCGGGAACCTCTCGCCCCGGAGGGCGTTTCTCTCGCCGGCGGCGCCGCCCCCTCGGGAAACAAACGAGCAGCATGCGGCGGCGCCGACCAAACAAGTGAGTCGCGCGCGGCGGCGGCGCGGCGCGGCGTGGCGCGTGCGGAGATTAATCGCAGCCCTCGGCCCCGCCTGCGCATTCCAGCCCGCCCTTCCCCGCCCTGCTCCGCCCTTCCCGCTCTGCCCCCCGCCCTGCCCCGCACGCTCCGCGCAGATATTTCTTCGGCCCAAATCAGGTCCCGCGCCTCCGCAGCTCAGCCGCAGCCTTCACCGCCGACCGCTCCTCTCCCCCTCGCCGCCGTCGGGGCGCAGCAGCCGCAACCTGCGGAGATAGCTCAGCGCTCCATCTCGAGCCACTGCAGCGCCTCTGAGCCGGAGATCCTATGGATCGAGTTCTTATGGTAGGGGTTATGTTCTTGGCTGTCCGGGATGAGCCGCGTCTCAGTCGGTTTTGCTGACGTTTCGGCCATCTTGCTGTGGTCTTCTTCAGAGCTATACTGCTGATAGCTATGTTATTGGCTGTCCGGAATGAGCCGCGTCTCAGTCGGTTTTGCTGACGTTTCGGCCATCTTGCTGTGGCCTTCTTCAGAGCTATACTGCTGATAGCTCTGAAGAAGGCCACAGCAAGATGGTCGAAACGTCAGCAAACCGACTGAGACGCGGCTCATCCCGGACAGCCAAGAACATAATGACTCCGGCCACCGAAGCCTACGAATCTACCTTATGGTAGGGGATTTTCCACGCTAGCTAGATAGCTATGTTCCGATTAAAATCAGTTGGTGATTGACAGTTGTGCTTCTGAAGCTGTAGCTCCACACAATACGAGTTTATAATTTGGTTACATTAATAAATATTTATTTCAAGTTTTTATTTTCGTGTCCCGGGAACACGAGCTCAGTGGTACGCAACCTGTCTACGTCACTCCCTTCCATTCGCAACTGTCAATGACGAACTTCATTTAATCGTACCATAGGTCGAATTCAGTATTTGTCTAGAGGTGAATCCTAGTGGAGTTGCGGCGGTTTTTGTTTTCGTTCTTTAAGGTTGCATCAACTTGTAGGTCATTAGCGACCACTACTCGATATTAACGTTATGATATTTATGAGGATAAACGATATGGGGATCATAGGGGAAAGGACAAACACATATAACCATACCCGAGGCGGGACGCGAACCAACATACCCTCGGTCCGAGATCGTTACGGCACTACTGCTTTAGCGAGCGACGGATCTGATTACTAGTTTTCCGTGGTTAGTTCAATCAATACCAAGCAAACTTTTTAGCCTTAACAAACTGGCCCCGGACTGTGCGCTATCTTCCCCTTCTAATCCTAGGCACATCATCTGTCCTCCCCCCCCAAAACATGCACACAAACACTACACTATCACTCATGTCAGTAAAACGGTAAAAACCTTGTTTCTGTTCAGGCAGTGCCTCACGAGTGAAGATAAATTGGAAAATTCTGAAAGTCCACGTGTAGTTCGGCGCCGGATTTCACGTTTTAGCGGAGGAGGATGCCTCTACCTCTCTGGGCGTAATATGCACATCATTTACTATTAACCGAAGTAGTTGACACGCCCCACAATCTCTCACTCGCAAGATCCACTGTGCTTATTGTGGCCTTCCGCCCAGCACGAACCCACGAGCCTCTCAAATAGACCGTGTGCGCAGGCGCCGAAGCGGCTGTCAGTCTCTCTCTCTCTCTCTCTCTCTCTCTCTCTCTCACACACACACACACACACACACACACACACACTCACTCACTCACTACTGCTCCCGCTCTCTCATCTCGTGGCATTGCATCTGCATCGACGCTGGGTTTGGTAGCATGCGAAGCTGTTCACTACACCGGCTCGTAACCCCAATCGAATGAATCTATTGGAAGCGCCGCTGATTCATAATTCATGGGCTGTAATAGAGATGTGCAGGGGCAGCGACTGTGTTGCCTAACGGGCTGTAATTTCTACACGGCGAGGAAGATGAATTGCGCCGAGAAGTGCATAGCGCGGAGATTTCCTTCCCACTCCCGCTCGTTCTAGCGTTTCTTGGGAGGTTCTAAATGTATTCGCCTGAGACGTCGACAGCTGGAAACGAAAGCAGCTGATCATGAGGCATTATAAGTGTTTGCTAGACTACCCGTGCATTAAAGTGGGTCGGGGAGAGTGTTTCCAACCAGCGAAAATCGTTTTTTCGTGTCGAGTTGTCAGCGTGTACTTCGCGGACACAGCCTGCAGTGTTTCGGATGTTCTCACTTTTTTCAACGCTTAAAGAACCATTATTTCTAATTTTGCAATTTTCAAAAAATCAGAGAGTTCAACGAAAGTGAGGCCTATGACATTCTTTTGAGCATTCTTTGCTCTTTCTGTAAAAAAATGAAGCTGTGTTTGATAATTTTTTATAAATTTCTTTAACGTCAAGTATAAATTGCGGAACAATTGATAGTTTTTCAAAACACTGACCATTACATATTTTTAAAGATCTGTTTTTAAAACAATTAAAATTCAGACAAAAAATCTCTATTTTCAATTTTGTAATTTTGAGACGTTAATTTTTTGCATTGTTCGAAAGTATAGAGAATTCGACAAAAATGGGACCATCGCCACTTATTTTCTGTCCTTTTAATACATACGAGCAGGAAATGTAAAGAAAACGTTTGGATCCCTTCTGAGAAAATTGTTTAAATATTGCCTTGTTTCACGCAAAATTACGTGTGAACCACTCATAGTTTCGAAACATTATAGGTAACGTAATTCCAAGATCTGTCTTTTAACAACAAATTTCATTAAATCTTTAACATCAATATTGTAGTTGCAGGAAGACACCAAAAAAGTGTAGAGAAGAGAGTTGAAGAGATTTGTGATGCATGGAGCATTTTATATAATAATGGCTAGTGACAACGTATTCATACTTTCGGGTATCTGCTGCAGATCTATCTCTTCTCACACTAGAATTACTTGCCTCTTTCACAACTCGGAACTTTACTCGGATACAGTTTCAACAATAAACAAATTCTGTGCACAAAACCAAGGGTTGAATTAACACACCAACAGATGTTTCGATTTATTGCAAATCAGTAATACCCAACAAGATAATTTTGTTATCGCTGCTTATTCAAGATTGCACTCGAGGCCTGGTCTGTTCTTCTAACCTCCATTAACGACAAAATCTTCTATCGCCAGCATGAGCATTAATATGTTTGTGATATGTTTTTCATAGTACAACTCATAAGATAACATAGATACAAGAAGTGTCTCATTAAGCACGCGAAAAAAATAGTTGAATCTGGTGAACTGCTTTATCAACCTATCGACAAAATTGTTAGTCCATTAAACGACTTTCGGTCCCTGACAAGAATATTAGTAATCAAAAATGGGTACATAGAGACTACCATTGCCCTAGCAATCATCTCAGATCTGTTCCAGTACCCCTTGGCCTAAGTCAGTGTTGTCAAGGTCGATGCCACGAGTGGGAGTCCGTGGCACGAGTGCCATGATGGAATCGCCCTTCCACGCAGTTCATCACCATCCACGCAGTTCACCAGAGACAACGCCATGTAAAACGGCTGGGTTACTTATAGTTTCCTCTCCCAACGCTAGTTGCGCAGAGAAGCTCGTGGCGTGGCATGGCACGGTGCCACGGAGCGTGCCACTGCCACCAGCAGAAGACCTTGACACCACTGGCCTAAGTCATCTCATCCACCCCCGCCTCCACTTCCACTTCATTTGCCTCCGTTTCTCTTGGCCGTCCCTCCCCCCCTCATCCGCCCGTGCGCCCGCCCACCCTCGTCTCCACCCCGAAGACCTCATAAATTGCTGCGCCTGGTCTCGAACGGGCGACATCCGCCGTCATATTGTATTTTATTGTCACTGGGAGGGAGAGCGTGTTCATGAATTATGAAACGCCCGGCGGAAAGAGGGTAAGCGGTCGGGTTATGCGAAGTCGCTGCTGGTAAACTGCCTGATTTATTATTAGCACAGCGTCGTTAGGATTCAGGGGAGTTTGTTTTCTATTTTTTTTTTCGAGAGGGTTTCAGAGGAACATTTATTAAAGATGTGTAGCGACCAGTGTCGCAAGAGATATTTATTGAGTTGCGCGGGTGGAGAAGAACATGTTAAGCCCTCCCACACTTCACTTCGACGCCCAGTAGGGGTGGTGTTATTCCGAACCGCAAGCGACTTCGCAGTTATCACAGGCTTCTGAAAGCGAGCTCCGGGCCAACGCAGAGAGTAGGGACGATTGGGAGAAGAGAGACATAGAGCGATTCTCTCGAAATTGTGCAGCATACACATTCTTATATCATTCTGAAACCACCGCACAAACTGTAGTGGAAGATATAAGACGGAGATGACAAAATCCCTCTGATTAATTACGTTAAAAACAATAAATACTTTCAAATTTTAAAAATGAGTGACGTGCTTTCATCTTTAGTAACTAAATTCACATAATTTCGTTACCGTTTGGTATTTGTGGTTCAAATTTCAAGTTCCTGCATGTGAATGTTATAATCATGTGATTATTGCACGACGAAGGAAACACAGCGCATCCTATTTTTATTCAGGGATTAAAGAAAGGCCTCAGAAATGGTTTGGAAATAGAATTGGTGCCACGTATTTTCTGTTGAAAAATACGCAAGATTTCAGTGTTCAATAAACGTTCGATACCTCATGAAGGTTTGAGATGTTAAAATGTATGAAATAGGGTACAAATACGTGGTAAACTAATTAACCGCTAAATACGACTTTTTCGGTACTACATTTCAAAACCTGTGAACCACGAAACTATGTGTACAAATCAAATCCAACGCATGTGAATTTTGAGAGATATGGTGAAACAATTTTATTTAAATAGAATAAAGTATTTGACGTATTAATACCACAAATAATATTAAACTGTATGCGAGTTATATTTCAAAACTGTCAACTCTCAAATTATATTAAAAAATATTGTCTGAAACGAGCATAAATTATTTTGTCCGTATATGTAATTGTTACCATCAATACTAGTCTAAAACAATAATATTATATATTTTAAATGATATTTACACAATTACATGTTTTGAGCTAGATATAAAACAATTTATAAAACAAGAGTAATCTTTTGTTCTCTGCTTCACGCAGTACTCTGCATACGCCCACTCTTCCCGTCAGTCTCACCTCTTAGCCGCAACCACCTCTGACATCGAGCTCAGAAAAAAAAATTTACACGGCAGAAAGCAGTATTAAAAAATATAAAATACTACATATTATATAAAAGTTTCAAATTATTGTTTCCTTATCACAAGTAAGATCATGAAAGATAAAATTCAGCATTACCGTAATGCAAAATGTGATACACTTAGAAACGGTTCGGTGTATTTCGATGTTTCATTAAATGTTCTAGTCCGAATATGTCAATGTAAATTACAAAAACGCAATAATTTACTCATACATATGTATTTTTTTACCTCTTCCCTACCAGCTCTTCTTTTGGCTGCAATTACCGTCTTTGTAATTACATGACAATATAATTATTTTTGGAATTAACGTTAACAACACCGTGTAAGATTTTTACTCTTCACACTAGTGACCCATCGTTGATCAATGAAAATTGTTGGGAGATGACCAACTATTGATTATGGGATCATAATGAATTATTAATATTTCTAATTTCATTACCGTGTTTTTAAAGCAGCAACAAATAGGAAAAGTGTCAGCATTACATTTCTCTTTACTGTAAAATGCGAATGAGTGATCTGTGTGGCGTGAAGGCAGACAGCAGAGAACCTTGATGCGTTAGCAACCCCTCCCAGCGAAGCAAAACACGTCCTCGCACTCACCGAGCTACAGCGCCGGCCCAGATTCTCACCTGCAAAAGAAAGAGCACTCTTTACAGCTGAACACAGACCGTCGTTTCATCATTAATAGCAAAATGTGATCTTTGGTTTTATTAGTGTGTTATCCTAGTCAAAGAAAACCTATTTTTAAGTACTCCGAAATATATTAAAATTATAATATTTTATAATTAGCGAGACATTTATCCCCACTGAATATATGTAAATCTGGAATTGAAATAAAGGAGGTAAAATAATTTTTGGATATTTTACAAACCTCAATACTCTACATCAATAAGTTTAGTCCCGACCATAGCTTACTAAAATTTACTGATGCGACGTCCAAACAAATGTAGTGAGATTAATACCAAGAATTGTACACATGTCTCCAGAGTGGCGAAAAGCCTCTGGTTGCCTAGACGATGATTGCGTTTTGAAGAAGTCATTTGCCAGTTATTGCGCCCAAATCGATATTAATTCCAATTTTCTCTACTAAAGCAAAGAAAGAAACCATTAAACTTTGAATTTAGCAACTAAGAGTAAAATGAATCATTTTGAATCGAGATCTTTATTTTGTAAGAATATTTACTTAAGAGTAAAATAATTGCATTAGATTCCTACTTTTGAGTTAGAAATGAAGCTTCTTGCCAGTAAAAGGACCTGTTCGCTAGAAAGACGTATCATAAATCTAAGATGACGTTTTACTAGAAGAGATAGACTACAGAGACTTGTTAATTTATTTCATTGAAAAATTATCGCTATATACAACAAAAAAATATTTCAGAAAAAAAAGAAAACAGCAAGCAAACAAAATATTTGAAACGGTATGAAATTTTCCTTTACTTTTCTTATTTGTTAATTGGTTTATGAGAGTTTTCGTTCACCGTGCGTTTCTAACGTGGCATAATGGTCCCCAAAATGTTCACCGCTCGGACCTTCCACTTGTTTCGAGCGGAGGCAGAGATCGTCAGAGAGTCTTATCAGGGTGCAACAAGGGATGGTTGAGCTCGTCGAGAGAGAGGAGAAGAGCCGTGAGGGGAGCTGCCGGGAAGGGACTGGGCGGACGGAGCTGAGCGGGACGCGAGGGAGGTTGTGACTGGAAGCGACGGTTGATTGATTCGTGTTTCCGGGCGCGTCAACTACTTTGGTCATTAGTCCTGTAAGTGTAGTGCGTGTTTTTTTTTCGCCACCATCGCCACCAGACGGCTCTTAGGTGGCGATGATCTTTTCCCCGCTGGATGGCGAGATCTGGCGTCGACCTACCGTCGACTAGCGGGGTTCCCCCTCAACCACGTATCTCCCACCAGCGGGGCAGCCGGGACAAGCTGTAGGCTCCCGACCGGTCTTCCGGCATGTGTGGTAGTGTAGTGCATGTTAGTGTAAGTGTGTGTGTAAGAGGAGAGGATAGGACAAGGAAGAGGAAGAAAAGATCGCGCGCTGTCCGTGGCCCGTTTGTTAGGGTACTGCTCCGGCATTCGCCTGGTGTTGATCGGAGAAACCACGGAAAAACTACCGATCAGAGCAGCCGGCCGCTAGAATTCTCCTCCAGACGGCTCTTAGCTGACAAGCTAGAGTCGAAAATCCTGCCACCGTCGGGACTCGAACCTAGGACCTCCCGGTCAGAGGGACTGCAGTGACATCAGGTTGATGCTCTGAGCCATCTCTCCCGGTTGGAAGCGAGGGAAGCGGAGGTGGAGGGCGGGGAGGAAGGAGATAAGGGAGTGGTGAGGAAGGTAGGGAAGGGGAATTTAGGGGAGGGAAAAGTCGTCGAGGAACAGAGAGGTGTGGAGAAGATCGACACGGGCGAAAGTTGTGGAGAAGTGCGGGGTGGGAAAGGAGTGAAGAGAGGAGTGAGGTGGCGGAGAGGAGGTGGTGGTAGTCACCGCTGTTGAAAGCGAATGATGTGTGTCGGTTACGTAAAGGACTTTCACGCCTCAATTAAAACGAGTATTTTCAGCGGGAAGGGAGGAACAATGAAGAAGCAGAACTGATGTATAGGTAGATTACGTACCACTCGTTAGATTCTCACGAACTCACTGCGAGAGGTTTAATCTTAATCTGGATCACAAATTCTTTGGAATTCATTAGTGCATCTCGTATAGTGCTACTGTACCTATTAATACGGGAATAGTCGGATAAGATGAACTCGGTTTTGGTGTTTCCACTAATTCCTTGAATACGTAGCACGTTGCGCAAATTCAATTTCATCTGTTTGAGAAAGAACATTTTATTAATAGTCTAAGAAGGGATTGTATGAATAGAATGAAGCAAGAAGTGCAACGAGTAATATCAACACAAATTTAAAGAATGTACACTTCAATTTTACACGTACATTTCAACACATTTTAATGCGAAAGTTCAGACAATGCAACGTTTCCCTCTTTCACAATTTTCTTTCCCAACGTCAGTGCTCAAATCAATAGACTCCCATCTCTTCAACAGTCGTCATTCCATTTTCAAATTAAATTCATTTTTCTAAAACTACAATGAGTTTTTACGTGAAAATTATTTCGTTCAAGCACGAATGCTTCCATACAAATAATCATTTTACAAAGCCTTGTGCATGGAAAATGAACAAACGCTTTGCAAGTTTACATTTGATTAAGAAAATTAAATAAATCGCATATATTGCTATTAAAATATTATTCATTCTCTTTGATCACGATAAACCTGCTAATGTGGTTTTGTTTCGCCAGTTGAATAATCATCGAAAAAATCGGAGAGCCGTAATTACCTCTACGGTCGTTTATTTGATTCGCTTAATTTAACTTTATGACCAGAGTAGTTAATGGATCCGCTCAGCTCTTTATTGCATTATTCATGCTGGCAGAGCTTCGAAGCGTCGCTACCCCAAAGTCAACAGAAGCCCAAGGCAGTCACACGAGAGTAAAACCCTCTGACACATTATATGTGCAAGAAAAAACATGCAGCGCGCCCTCCAAGCTCAAAATTAAAGAATTTTTTCTATATATTTAATCATACTGTACAAATTTTTAACTATGCATTTTAAAAAATTATCCATTATCAAATCTTACTTAATGCTAATTTAGAGCGAATAAACACAAATTTAGATATAGACAACAGAAAAGTCATTCCACAGTCGTTCCACAGTAAACACTATTAAATGGCCATGTAATTTAAAAAAAGGAGATAAATATTGTTCCCACTCGCAGTAAATTGCTTCCTTTAACACACTGTAAAGTCATAATCCATGTTTAGTGGGTCCTTGATATCAAAAACAATGTATGTGGTCAACGTCTAAACAATTTCGATATTTTTTTTCCAACCTGATATTCCCCTATCTATCTGGCCAAACTTAAGCAAATTTAAATGGATATTTTGTTTTTTGGGAGTATTTTATATAAAGTCTCAGCATTTTCAAACTTTTCTCAAAAATCGCTCCAATTTTTCAAAATTAAACTTTTTTCGAACAGGGGAAATGCGTTTAAAAAATTACTTCACACAAAATTTTTGGTTTAACATAAACTTTCGAAGAATTTCCAAAATTTATTATTTTCCCACTTCTTCCTACACTTAGTACAATATTGAAGTCAGACATTTCCCCTTGATAAAATCTTTTCAGACAGATGTTTTGGTAAGATGAAGTAAATTTTTTTAAAATTATCCGTAGTTTTTGCGTAATTGTGGATGAAAAATAGGCAATTTTTAAATAATTAATGTTTTACACGGTTCCAACTTTTTTCATTAATTTTTTCTCTTCGACAAAGCAAAAACGGCTCAATGGTAATTTTTGTTGCGCTCTCTGAATTTTCTAAAATTTTAAAGTAAGTATATAATACGAGAAAATATGTGATGAAACACTTCTTGTATTTTATATACAAACGAAAAATCAGGAATTTATGTCGTCAGAATAACGTACGTTAAATGAAGCGTACGTATGCGTTAAATGAAGTACTTGTAGTACCAAAAGGCAATGTTTTTAAAAAGTTAAACACGTAGAGGGATATCGTGGTAGGTTATCTTCTCCTAGCAACAAATGTTATGATAGAAGACCCTAAACAAAAAGCAGAATGCTTCGCGAGGTCGTGAGGACTATAGAACTATTTCAAAAGATTCTGAGATCTACTGTAATTTGAATTTATGGAAAAGTATGGATATTATGTTACATTGATTAAGAGTAGAAACTTCAAGGGTTAAGAAGTGGTAAGTACTGAACTGTCGGACAGAAGTCTTGAATATAAATTGTTATATTTTGAGGGTTATTGAGATAGACCATAATTTCTCAAAGAAGAAGCAATCGACGGGAAGTCTATGTTACGTTACTGTGACTGACGATTGAGACATAAGTTTTATCATGAGCTGGCGTCATGTGAGAAATACATTATTATATTGTTTGTGACAGCAATTGAGTAATATTTTGGGGCCTATTCACGGTAAAGAAAGAGGTGAAAAAATTCGACGCCTACATACAGAGCATGCTGTGCATATGGAAGAGGCAGCAGTTGCCATAACAGAGTGGGCCACCACTTAAAGAAACTGAATTCAACATGTTTTAAACAAGGCATCCGCAGAATTTTTGTAGAAGGCTCTTATATCTCCTATAAGATTCATTTGGCAGTCTAGACGGTTTGAAGTTGTCAAACAACCTAAAGAAGCTGAAAAAATCATAAATTCGCCTATGTTATAACGATGTTTGAAATGACGCTTCATTTTGTCCATCAAGGGCTCTGCCATCACCTATCACAGAAAACTCAAACACAATCAACCCTCTGATAGTTGTAACATCTCTACATGAAGTGAACGAATTGTTGGCTTCAGGTCGATTCTTGTAATTGTAAGTTAATAGTAAATATGAGTTGTTTATTTTCTGCCATCTGACGTGGAAGCCGTCCTATATGGAGAAGAAATATTTCTATAACCTTAGCAGTATGATGTGAAAGTTCTTCTTGCTACTGACCACACATTTCGCCCAGACATTCCTGCGCACAAAGGAAGACAGTCTGTGAAATGGCAACAAAAGAGTGCAGCGCTATCGGGCGGACAGGGCAGTGCGAGTGTGGGGGATAGGGGTGTCAGGTGGACAGTTCTGAAAGCGGCTGACGGTCTGAAGTCCCTGGACGCTATGGCCGCAGGAAGTTGGGTGGGGCCGGAAGGGGCGGAGGGCATGAGGGACGTTTTGCGGCGGGACGTCCGCCGGGGCTCTTATCACCGGCGCCGTCCTCCGTCTGAGGGCACGTGCGGGACGACGAAGGGGAACGAGCACGGGAGGAGGAGAAGGAGATGGAGGAGGATAGGGCAGCGAAGGGAATTGAGCAAGGAAAGAATTGAGACGGGAAAAGAAATGCAGTGGAGCATGAAGGGAAGGGAGAGGGAAATTGACAGGACAGGAATGGGATGGGGCAAAGAAGAGGGTGGGGAAGAAATAGAGCATGGAAATGGTGGGACGTGGCAGAAAAAAAGGGAGGCAGAGAAATAGGCTGGGCAGGAAAAGGCAAGTAGCAGAGAAAGGGGGCAGCACGCAAGACAAGGAAGGAGGGAGGGAGGGAATGGGTGCAAGAAAGAGGAAGGAAAGGGAAAGAGAGAAAGTAGGAAGCATGGATAGCGGTGAGGGTACGGAAATGGACGCGAAGGAAAGGAAGAGAGAGAGAAAGTAAATGAGATAGAACAGGGGGAAATCACTATTTTGAATACATTTTCTCACGTAGGCAAAAACGGAAGATTTGCAGAGACTTTTTGAAAAAGCAAGTGAAAACGTTATATTCAATATTCTATAATTTTAAAAAACGAAGGATGTTTCTTGTACAGTATTAATTAGCAATTTTACTTGTTAATTACAGGTGCTATTTATGAAGTTTTTCACTGATAATAACCGTCTTAAAATAGAAATAAAATAACATCATGACCAAATGCTACAAAAAAGCTGCGCTAAATTCATCCACTACGTTTCGTAGAAACTTTAAGTATTCACAGAAAGTCTGGGCTTTTCTGAATTCGACATCTGAATCACTATCTAATGTATGTGTGTATGTATGCGCATAAATTCTTCGTTGCAAAAGAATAAATGAAACTCTGCAACATCAATTGGAGGACTGCAGAGTGTATACACTTTCTTTACTGACCACTGTACGGTAAGCAGGTGCAACTAGAAACTTTTAAATCGGTGATCTCACCAGCCACACACGCTAAGGCACTAATTGTCACATGCTATGCCGAGTCGGTGCATTTGTCTTTTGCAGTTTGGGCTGCCTCCCTTGCCGATTCGTTTTCGAGACCTTGAAAAGGATTATTTCTACTGCGATGACTGCCATGGCCAGCGACCAGTAGTAAAAAGGACACACAAAAAAAGACATTTTTTTGCCATGTAGCTAGTGACAAAATGCTAATATTTAACGAACGCTTCAAAATTTTCAAGCACTAAGGTGAAGTGGGCGGTTTTTGGCAGTTGTGTGCAATTTGTTTCACCTCTGATCGACCACTAGAAGCACGTCTGGAGCAAAATATGGTAATGAGTTCCATTTGTTCCTTCCTTCACTTTTAGCGTCGGTTCTCCGCCACTACAGCTCTTACGCGCTTACGTTCCTATACATCATTACGCGCTTACGCTTACGCGCTTACGTTCCTATCTATCATTGGTTAACTGCTTCGAGTTTTTATTCTTAGACATACACTTACACTTACATGCACTACATTAACACACAAGTCGGAAGACTGCCCTCTTGGGTAGCTATTTGGCCAGGGTATTCGCTTTTCATGACGCGAACCGGAGTTCGATTCCTAGTCGGGCAAAATTATAGTGTGAGTTTTCCTTGCAATGTCCCAGTATATGTTCTGTGTGACAATGAGAAAACTCTCTCACTTCGAGAAGGCCAGAATACGGCGTAGGGATGCCTACGTGCTAACCACACGTACTCCTCAACCCATGGCCGGGAGGTCGGGACTCTGCTGGTGGGACCTGACCCGTAACGTGCTGTCGTGCAAAGTACATACAGACAGACATGTCGGAAGACCATTCTGGAGCTGATCGCTTACCTCGTTTGGAGGCGGTGCCCCGCTGGGAAAGACATCTGGATGGTGAAATCTCCCACCCAAACGTCGGAGAGGCCGGCGCCAGTTCTTACCATCAAGCGGAGGAGGAACACCATCACATCCCGAAATTGAACATTCACTACATTGACGGGATTTATGACCATATAAGTTAATGTTCCCGTAAACATTAATAAATCAATCAATCCAGACTCATGAGTTCTCTGACCACCTTCCTGCGAAGCCACCTCCGCTTCCCACTATCCATTCTCTCTGTCTCTCTGTCTCTGTCCGTCTCTCTCTTTCTATCTGTTTCTGTCTCTCTCTCTCTCTCCGCATCGTCCGCTGTTTTCTTTCCCCATATCCTGCGCCGCAGCCCAGAGGCAGCACGTACTTCGTTTCATTGAACTGATTGTTATGCCCCCACCCCCCCTCGATCATCCCCCACAAGCGCGTTTCTCGCTCTTGCCCGCTTCCTTCTCCACTTCTCCTAGGGAGACCAGTGCCTCAAACGCCCTTTTTTCGCCGACCACCCATTTCAACGCCTCTCCAACAGATCAATATGTTAGATTGTTTAGATAAGCAGAAATAAGGGTAATTGGTGTATATCTGTTTAAAAAAATTGCGAAAAATAGAACTAATTTGCTAGGAGGCACTGAGAAGGTTATTAAGTACATTTATGAAAATAGCGGTCACAAAAGGTAATATGTGAAAGGATTATGTAAAGGAAGAAATGAAATGTAAAAGAAATGTAAATATATGTAATTGAATAATGCAAGAGACGTAATTGTGTAACGTCCATGCTTAAGAGAAATTGTATAAGAAAAACGGATAAAGATAATTTAAGAGAAACCAAACTGTGAACCCAAATGAGATCCAGTGTATGCGGTTGTAAATAAACTTACATATATGCACTTCCACACGTGAGTCACGCAAGACTTGCATTATTTAGTATTTGTTTACGGTAAACCAACTTTCTCTGTATGCATCCAAGAAACATCCACTGCAGTTCAAAAGAGGCACGTAAGAATTCCATTTTATGAAACAGTAATATAAATAAAGAAGTATTTTACTGTGTTCATTATGCAGAAATCTTATCTTTCGTTTTCAACAACACAAACGTTTCGACATTCAACATTTTCAACGATAACAACGTTACGCTTCGCGCAAAGTATATTTTTGATTAGCTCTTTGCTGGCAGACGAAGTTTGAGCGGCGCCAGAGGAGGGGTCGGAAGAGCTGAATATTTTTTTATAATTAGTGACCCTGTGCAGTATAAAAACCGGCTCCATTATTGGCAGCATTTCCGACATTCTATTAATACAATTACATTAATATTGTAACGATTATTAATAAATATGATGATAAATTATAACGTACGTTAACGTATATTTTTACTATAAGTCATAACAATCATCAATAAGTGAAAAAAACATGTTAGAAAAGTGAATACCACATTTGTCAGAATATTATACTGACTTTTCTACATTTCCAGTTCAAGTAACAATTAACAAAATGAAATTGCGAAGTCCTTACTAATCAGGCTATTTTCGTAGCGGAATTCCAGAAAAAAAAATATATATATATATATATATATTATATATATATATATATATATATATATATATATATATATTGCTGATTTAGGTAATAACTGCTCGAAATTATCAACAAAATCTTTATATTTTTGACCTTTGTATTATTATTTTGCATTTTTACATTTCATAATGGAACTCAGTAAAGGTCTACACTGGTTTACCGTTTTTTAATAAGGCAGGGCAGACCGACAGACAAACGTTGTAAAAACAAGTCTCGTATTTTAATATCATGCAAGTAATACACGAACTTAAAAAACTATTCTTATGAAATCTCAAATAGTCAGTTAAATTTTATTACCACAGATTAAAACATTCCTTGCACAAGCTTATGTCTGTCAAAAACGTTGTTTGAAAACGAAGCTCACATAACGTTTCATAACATTCGAGACGCCTTGGTGTCATTTTCTCAAATGTGACAACTACTCAGACGCTCGCTCGCACGCACGTCCACCCCTATAAAGTTCCAAGGATAGTGAGATATCAACCACAATAAAGGGTGGACAATAAAGATACCTTTATTGTGGTTGATATCTCACAATTCTTGGAACTTTATCATGGATTACCACAAAACCTCTTCTGCACCACAGAATTCCACCCCTATACACGCATGCACGAGCATGTGAAGCCACACACGTAGAACAGCACTAGCGCTGTCAGTTCTCACGCAACAGGAGCGAGCGCTGCCTGTGGAATACACACGGGCACATGCGTTCATGCTCTGGCAAAGGCACACGTACAAGCTCACTCCGTCAGCAATCGTTCTCTACTTGTATTTTTTATTATAAAATAAATGTGTGAAAAAACTGTAATTGAATGGAGGTAAAGCGTATTTATTTATTATTTTTCAGTTCAGTATTGATTGTTAGCAACAATCAGTAAAATAGCATCTTTCTTTGCGGAGAAAAATAAAGTTTCTCAAAAACATAACACCGGATATACATATATCGATTATTCAAAGAGAGAAACTATGGGGAGGGGAAATAGGAGGGGAAAGAATTGATAGAGAGGAGTGGATGGATAATGATAGGATGGTAAAAGGTGGACGGGGAATGAGAAGGGGATAGAGAAATGGAAAGGAAGGAGTAGGGAAGGAAAGTGTGGGATAGAGTGAAAGCGAGTGATGGAGAGAGACAGAAGGATGGAGAAAGACAGAAGGATGGAGAGAGACGGAAGGATGGAGAGAGACGGAAGGATGGAGAGAGACGGAAGGATGGAGAGAGAAGGAAGGATGGAGAGAGATGAGGAAAGAAGGAGAAAAAGGGGAGCGAACACGGAGAAAAAGGGAAAGACAATGAGAGGAAGGGATGGAAAGTGAGAGAGAAATAAAGTGGGATAGGCGGAGCAAGAGGAAGGGATGGAATGAGGTGGGATGAGAGGAAGTGATGGAGGCCTGTGGAGGGAAGGAGAGAAGACAGAGGGGAAGGGAAAGATCATAGAGGAGGGAGGGGAGCAAAAAAGGGAAGGAAAAGAATGGAAGGGAAGAGAGGAAGGAGGGGATTGAGCACGGAGGGGTTCTGTTCTCATTTGGCAGCGTGGAGTGGAAGGGCGTTGCCAACTATACAATGCTAGATGAAGAGGGAGAAAGGGAGGAGAAGAAGTGATGGAAGGCTACGGAAGGAAGGGAGAGAAGACAGAGAGAAAGGTGAGAGATGGAAGAACAGGGAGGGAGAGGGGGTGGAAAGGGAAGGCAAAAGAGCGAGTGGGAAGAGTGTGAGAGGAGGGGATCGGCGCGCCGAGGGGCTGTTCTCATTTGGCGGCGGGGGCGGCGGGCGCTGCCAGCGGCGCGGAGCAAGACAAATGGGCCTCGCCTGCGCTTTTGCAGGCGCCGCCCAACGCCCTAACGCCTACGCCTGCAGCGCGTGCGGGAACGCGGCGTCGCACGCGGCATACCAATGCTCAAAAGAGATTCTGGGCTGAAGCACAAAGAGCGCCTTGCGCCTCCCGAGGAGCTCAGCTCAGCGCACAGAGCAAACGGAGGGTGATCCTAAACTCTCTCCCTACCACGCATTACTGCTATGATTACAAAATCGGTCTGGAATTCGAAACAACCAATATTTATTTGTTAGCGAATCACTGGTAATGCACCAAAAGTACTGCTTTAGAGAGGATATTCTTAGGGACTGTACTACCATTACTAGCTAACATAACCAGCTTTACTAACATTTGATAGATTTCTTGGTCATCTAATTTATTCAAGAGAATTTCCCACCACACCCTGCTCATTTAGCAAGATAACCTGACCTCAAGACTCATCACATCTGCACTGCAACGAAAATCAGAGGCACAAGAAATCCAACCTAATTTATAAGAGATAGATATCAGTTTGATATGAACACAGATTACACTTTCACATGAACTCTGAACCATACAGAAGCCAAGCGACACTTTGCGAAAAACATGACATTAATTGAAGGAAGGAATTGCCAATGGCATTTGGTCAGACTGAAGACAATAGTGGTGAAACGAAACGGAATGTAACTTTACAAACAGAAATACAGCGAGAAATGAACCATAATTAATTAACAATAATTACAAGGTCGACATTTTCAGAAAAATGAGCATTAATATCTTGACGTCATTTTGCTGTTTCAATAATCGACCTCTTCTCCCCTTCTCTAAATTTTTTAATTTATATCGATCAGCCGGACAAGAGACTACACTTTCAGGCACATTTTCCTCACGTTTGCAGTGTGAATATTGTTAGTATTCGATAAAAAAGCAATTTGTAACCGTCTGCGTCATTGTAACTACGATTGCCAGCAGTTCGTCCTGTTTTACGACTATTCTCAATATTTAATGACTATGATGCGTCTTTAAGCAATGTTCGGCTTATCTGTCCTAGCGATCTCGAATACCTGGTCGGAGAAAAAACTCAATTTTTTTATTAAGCAAGAGCAATTTTTTTTATAAAGCAAATATTGCTTTACATGACAAGGAAGTTAAAAAGAACGCACGAAACAATTTTGAGTAATGACAGAGTAATTTCATATGGAATTGCCAATGGCATTTGGTCAGGCAGAAGACAATAGTGGTGAAACGAAACCGAATGTAACTTGACAACAGAAATACAACGAGAAAATTAACAATAATTCATAAACAATAATTATAAGGTCGATGTAGATAATTTAAACTAATTCAATACAAAGAACTAATATTTGGATAATTTAAACTAACTCAATACAAAGAACTGCATCACACAAGCCTAAATCTAGGCCAACCATGAAGCAAGATATGGGTCCGGAGCCGTTAGTGGGTTTGAAAAATATTGATTAATTAATGATTCCGGACCCGTCAGCGACTACGATCATTAGTCCCCGTAGGTGTAGTGCATGCCGTCGGTTAGCAGGGTTTGCCCTAACCAGGTATTTACCCCCAGCGGGCACCGCCCCGAGAAGCCCTAAGCTCCCGACTTGTACTCCCGGAATATGTGGTAATGTAGTGCTTGTGTGTATAAGAAAGCGGTGAGATACAAGGAAGATGTTGGAAAGATAGCGCGCGGGTCCATGGTCCGTTTGTTACCACACAGAAACTACTGCTCTTAGTAGCCGGGCGCTAGAAATTCTCCTCCAGACAGCGGCTGAATTTGACCTAGCTTTGTAACTAGTGCCAAAAAATCCTGCTACCGTCAGGACTCGAAACCTAGGATCTCCCAGTCAAAGGCACTTCAGAGACATCCGTTCATGACCTGAGCGACTTCTTCCTATTGGTAATTCGATGTAATGTGTTTTGACAAAAGGAATCTAAATTTAGGAGCATTTAGATCCAGTCCAGTGACTAGTCTTCTTGCTGAAGCTGGTTTACCTTCCTCTCGAGTTAAGGAAGAAATTAAATTGTTTAAAATTTTCATATTCAACATTTATCTCTTCTTCTAATCCTACTAACAAATATATTTTTGAACCCTTTAATCAGCAAGGTTACAATAAATTTCCTTCTCTTCCAAAATCACTTTGTATAAGAATTTCCAAATATATTTCTGAATTCTCTATTGACCCTCCATTACTTTATCAGAAAAGATAAAATCCCATTCCTCCTTGGTCCTCGTTCACTCCTTCAATTAATCTAGATTTTACAAATATTCCACATTCAGATTTACCCTCATCTGCTATTTTTTCGTATTTTTCTTCAAGACAAATTCATTAATAACCAAATTTTTTTCACAGACGGTTCAAAACAAGAAGGTGGTGCTGGAGTTCTATAATTTCATATCACCCTCAAATTAATTATATTACTCGTTTACCAGACTTCTTTTCTATTTTTTCCTGCGAAGCCTGGGCAATTATTAAAGCTTTAGATCTCTTTTTACAAAACAGAACATTATCAGATTTGGTTATTTTCACAGATTCACTATCAGTAATTTACGCTATTCAAAATAAACTATCAAAAAATCCTTTCATTCAAGAAATTCAAGAACGTCTTCTATCCTTGGCCCAAAATCATTGTAACATCACCCTTACATGGATCCCTTCTCATCGAGGAATAAAGGGAAATGAAGATGCTGACTCCTCAGCAAACAATGCTTCTAAACTCCCTTTACCCAATAACTCCATCTCTGGTTCTCTCAAGACTTTAAAAAACTTCTTCAATCATCAGCATTAAAAATATGGGATTTGAAATGGAAATCAACACATTCAAAATTACGTCAAGTTAGAAATTCAGTACTAGATCCTCCTCTTCTTCTTCTGAACTTTAAAAGAAAACACCAAGTCATTTATCAAGGCTCCGAATTGGCCACTTCAATTTGAGTCACTGTTATTTATTTCAAAAGACGAATCCAGTTCCCTGTCCAAATTGTGGTCAAACTATTTCTACATCCCACCCATTAGTGGAATGTCCTTTTACTACTAACTCAGAAAAAAAATTAAAAATTGATCCGGTTATCCATTCTCTATTGAATTCCACTCCAGAGTGTAAAAAAGTTATTAAATTCCTATGTGAAACAAAATTAGATAAATATATTTAATAGTTCCTTTATTGCTACAAAAAAAACTCATGTCTGTAATATCGAATGAAATCAGACTTTTATATTGTTTGCTAAATATCTGTTTTATAATGTTTGCTAAATATCTCATTGTAATGTTTGTTTATGAAACTGTAATATTTTATTGAGTAAAACTGTAAAGTAGTGATCGCTTATGACCAAGACGTTTCACAGCGATTTGAAATAAATTAAAATAATAATAAAAAAGGAAATCATGCATGTAATCTCTAAAACCAGAACATTTATTTTCCCACAGTGCAACCTCGGGCGTAGCCGTAAGACAAAAGATGTAGTAATTGTTCGCTAGCCGTGGAAATGGAAAAAGTCGTTGGAAAAACGAATTTCCATCAACGTAAATCCTGGCAAAAAACAAAATATAAAAACATTGCTCGTGAATACTAAAATAATGTAATATAATCTGCTAGGTAGTGATTTGACTAAACAGAACATCGAAGAAATAACATTGAAATGCTAAAAGCATAATAAAATTTTAAAACAAACTCAAATATTAATATCAAGAGAAGCACGGAAAGAGAATATTTGAAGAAATTGAATGATTTTGCACGCAGACGCTGACCTCATTCCTTGACAATGCTTTCACAGCTTCCGGCACAGTTGGTATGTCCATGACCGCTGGTGTTGCTCCTCTCGGCAAACATCCCGAATGAACACATAGTTTCTATGAACGTGCCGACGTCTAACATTACCCCGTAAAAGTAGTACATGTTGTAGCCTGGAATAGGAATAGGCGTGTCGGGGTGCGGGGTTTTCCCCTCTCCAGGTACTTCCTCTAGCCGGGACTAACTCTTAACTCCAGACGAGTCTCGCGGCATGTTTGGAAGTGTAAGCATGTGCGTTTGTGTTTAAAAGGGGAGAGGATAGGTCGAGTACGAAGAAGGAAATATTGCGCACTCTTCGTTTTTCGTTTGTTTATGCTACTGCCCCGTTACTTTCCTGGGGAAGATTGGAGAATTCACGGAATTCTATTGATTCGTGGAGCCAACCGCTAGAATTACAAAATCAGTCCATGGGATTCATACAGGGATAGAAAATGACCTGTCAATAGAGTTAGTGGCAAGTATGAGCCGCCGACTGGTTTCGAATCCTAAGATTTCGAATCTACAGGCAGCGAAATAAAACTTCGAATGATGTAATGGGAGAGCTGGTAACTGCGAATGCTTCAGAAATTCAGAGTCTAATTTTTTCGCTGCATCTCTGCAAAAACACAATGTATCTCTCTTGTTAGAAGGTTTATATGAAAATAATCAGTAAACGTTGAATAAATCGTTAAGCTTTACCTGTATTGGTCGCGGGAAGAAACGGTTGGGCATTAATTTCAGCTAGCGAAACGATGGTTAACTTCAACACCAATTTAAGGCGGGAACATTATTGTGCGCTCTTTGAATTTTACGTGCTGCCAACTGTCTTGAGGTTAAATCCAATTGTTACAGCACGCTAATACAAACGCACGTATGCTTGCTTCCGTATGCCGAGAACACGACTGCTATGAAATTACTGTTGTGCAGTTTATAACAATGTCTTAGCCGCGTCTTCCACGAAGTATAGAAGCTTCTAAAACCATAATACTACACTGTCTGGCTTGACAGGTGATCAGTAAGTGCTGCAGCCTGAGGTTCATATTTGAAAGCATGAGAAAACAGTTGAAGATCTGTCGCCAAAGAATTTGCCTCCCAAAGCACATCGTGAACGAAGTAATTCTGCTCCTTTGTCAGCATTAGCGTTAACATCTCCGGCGCGCGACATTTAAAATGTATGTTCTGAGCTGTTAAATAATGCCAAAGATTTTTGTTAACATTATGCTTTACCCGGACGGCGCCAAATTCGAATCACTTTTGCCCGCTCATGTGCCAACACCCCCACCGGGAGAGGTGGTGCAGGGCGGCAAATGAGTGCACGGTCTGGCTCGAGGGAGAGACCGGGAGCGGTGGCTCAGGGCATCATCTGATGTCACTGCAATGCCTAGCGCGGTCCTAGGGTTTGTGTCCCGGCGGAATTTTCGACACTATCTACGTAGCTAGATCGAGATCCATTGCTGTCTGGAAGAGAATTTTAGCGGCTGGCTGCTCTGATCGGTACAGTTTTCGTGGTTTCTCCGACTGACATCAGGCTAATACCGGAGCAGTACCCTAATACTACCACTTACATGCACTACACTACCACGCATGCCCGGAAGAATGCTTGCTTAGAGCATGCTCCGGCTGGGGTAGTGCCCCGCTGGTAGGAGATGCTTGGTTGGGAACAATCCCGCTAGGTCGGCGCCGGATCTAGCCATCCAGCGGGGCACGATTGCCACCACCTCCCGAGAAAAATATGCACTACACTTACAGGACGAATGACCTTAGCATTTGACGCGCCCGGAATCCCCAGTAATCAATCAATCCTAAGACGCCGGGTCAAAGAGGAAACACCCCGAACGTTACAGGGCGGTCCGGGGAGAAGGATTTGGCTGAGCGGGTCAGGGGGGCGGGCACATGTGGCTGGGAGGTGCCCAGTCCGCGTGGGCACATGCAGCGAGAGGGCGGTAATGGAGCGCGGAGAGCGCGGGGGGAAACGGCAGGGGGGAGCTAAGAGCTTTCTCCTGTTTACATTCGCAGCCGCGGCCCGACTGACGGCGCAAATGAGACTTATTGGGGCGCGTGAGCTGCGTTTTTTCCGAGTTCACAACTCCCTCCGGCGTGGAAATTAACTTCGGATACTTTGAGAGACGCTATGGTGCCCTTTCACGGCTATTGAAAGAGCAGTCTTTCGCGTTCAGAATCCTTCAGCGGATAAATAGGCGCAGAAAAACGAAACACTACTCAAAGACCGCTCATACTTGATAGATATTCTTCAGTTTTTGTATTAATTCCACAGCTTTCCAATTTTGATCATTAATTTATTCTAAAGCATTTAGAGTTTAGATATAAAACGTGGCTGGGCCTATTGGTTTGATGTTTATTTAAAAAGTAAAATTCCATTCGTTACGAATTTTCACTTCATTGCGTTGAATGAAAAATTCTTACATCCATAAAGAAGAGGAAGGTGACTAGAAGGAAGAAGAATGGGGGCGTGGAGGGGAGGGGAAGAGCCGAATACTGACCCTTTTCGGCAGTGTTGTCAAAGTTGATGCCATGAGCGGCAGTCCGTGGCACGAGTGCCACGACAAAATCGCCCCTCCACGCAGTTCATTACCCCGCCACCAGAGACAACGCCATCTCTATTGTAAACGACGGGGTTATTAATAGTTTCATTTTCCAACGCTAGTTGCGTAGAGAAGCTCGTGGCATGCTACGGTGCCATGACGCGTGCCACAGCCACCAGTAGAAGACCTTGAAACCACTGCCCTACGCGTTAACAAGTGCCGGCGCCACTTCCCGTCCGTTCTTTATCGTCCTCTAACTTGTTCTCTTCTCCCTTGGAGCGCCCCAACCAGCCGGCGGCGCCTGGCGGGGAGTACATGTGGCGACGCAGTTGGGGAGCCCTTCCCGCTCTGAGGCACTTTTTATTTTTATGATGCCCTCGACGAAGTCTCATACGTGGAATGGATGATAATATGACTGAATATTGAATCCAAAGGCGTAAATTACTGATGTCATTAGTGCCGTTCGCGTTCTTCATTTTATATTCCGGGAGGAATTTTTTTCCTCCCCCACTCGAATGAAAGAACAGATTTACACGTCGTTTTACGAGGGTTCTCCTCCACCAGCTATCCTGCGAGGAGTACTCCCAATCGAGTGGTTGATTATTAGTGATTATGGGCACGTCAACTACTCCTAATTCCCTGTACGTGTAGTGCATGTTTTGCTCGGGAGTTGGCGTGGTCTTCTCTTGCTGGATGGCGAGATCCAGCGCCGAGCTACTGTCGACTAGCGGGGTTATCCCCAACCAGATATCTCCCACCAGCGGGACACTACCCCAGTCAGGACAAGCTCTACGTCCCCGACCGGTCTCCCGGCATATGTTGTAGTATAGTGCATGTTAATGTGTGTATAAGGGGAAAGGAGAAGACAAGGAAGAGGTAGGAAAGAACCTGCGCGAACCGTGTCCTGTTTGCTAGTGTGCTTCGGTATTCGCCTTGTGTTGATCGCAGACACCTCGGAAAACTACTGATCAGAGCAGCCGACTGGGAGAATTCTCCTCCAGACTGTGACTGAATTCCACCAAGCCAACAAGCTAGTGTCAAAAATTCTGTCATAGTCGGGACTCGAACCTAGGACCTCCTGATCAGAGGGACTGCAGTGACATTAGTTGATACCCTGAGACATCTCTTCTGATCCCCCGATCGAGAGGATAATGTAATCGGTGGGATATTATAAAGATTTAAAATAAATGATAGAGCAGTAGTGAAATGAGAGGCAAGGAAAAACGGGAGAACCCCGAGGAACCTATCGCAAACTCCCTTTGCCTGTCACAATTTCCACATGGATCTCTCGGATTTTAAAGTCTGACTCCAGCGAAGGAAGGCGAGCGGTCTGACCAAACCACCACGTAACGTCACGCTTGATGTTTCACAGCGTTTGCACTGTAAGGCCCTTCATTACACTTACATATTCCCTCCTTCAAGAGCGAGAGCATTAGCAACTAGAATATTTCACTAGGTTAATGTTGAAGTTGCTCATCGAGTGGCTCATGGATAGCGTGCTAGCTTTCTGTAACACAATTCCGGGTTACATTTCTGAACTTTCTAGTACGACCGTGTCAGTTCTTTTAGATGTGTGGAGAAAAAATATTCCAAATACGCTAGACACAATGAGGGGAATACGTCGTGCTCGCCCCTTGTCTCTCTGATGTCGAGGAGTGGATAATGAATAAAAACAGGGCTCTGGCTTCGGGACATCGATAGCTGAAAACAGTCGAGTAAATCCGTCCCTAAAATGCCAATACGTACATAGTGTTGAAGTAACATATTTACAAAACGTCTGTCCATGTTCTCAATGTTTCTCTTGTGTATTTATTTTTTCAATTAAAATTAAGATTCACATTCAAATAATATTTCAATAGTTTAAAATATTTTTTTAAGAATGCACGAAAACGATATACGCAATACCAGCGTGATGACAACTTACGAAAAATTATTACAAGAAAATTGTTGATCAATAAAAGAGAATATCACGTAAACGAGAAGTAGAAAACTAGAATACTTGATAGATTAGTGGGTTAAATAGCAAAATAAACATAATGTGTAAATTCCCTGTACTATTATAAATACTATAAATACTATTATAAATACTCTATCAATTTCCTGTAAACTATCATGAATTGATAGTCAATATCATGATTTTGTGACTTTCCTTGCAATAATGCTTGGCCTTTCAGCAGTAAGGATCATACTACTGCATTCCAGGTATCTCTCACCAGCCGGGCACAAACATAGTCTTATAATGCTCTAAGCTCCCGACATAATTGTGTTGCAGTGTAATGCTTGTAAATGTGTAAATTAGAGGTGCGTATAGGACAAGGAAGAGGAAGGAAAATTCGCGCGCAGCAATACGTGAAAATGGGTCCGTGGTCCATTTGTTAGGTACTGCTCGGGCATTTGCCTGATATTGATCGTAGGCAATCCAGTGACCTTAATTGATGTCTTCGGCCACCTAAACCGGTTTTCTTCTTCTGACCTAGGTGCAGCGCTGCGGGGGATCGTTGCCCCAAGGAGAGCAAACGAAAATCGATCTCAGACGGCACTGGGTTTGTTTTTGTGGCGTCGACTCCTTGATCGCAGAGCGGTGGTGAGCCGTGCGGAGGCCCAAGGAAACAACGTCTCTGTCCTAGGAGAGAATCTGCATAAATGAGTGGAGACGCTTTGTTTGGCCTACAGCCTTTGCAGAATTTTAACACGTCTTCTACATATTTGGAATTAATTACTTATAGAACTTGAGCAAATCATTTCGTTCTGTAGTGGATGTTTAAATCACTGGATAGGAGTTTCATTTAGTCAATGGAATACATTTAATTGAGAAGTATTTGTACGCAAATTTATAATAAATAATATCTCTTTTGTATGTCTACAATACTAGGCTCATGGAGTCATTTTGTTAAATTTCCCGAACATTTTATTTAATTGATAATGAATGCTATTTATTTATTAATCATTAATGTTAAATGTTGTGATAATGCGCCCACAAAGTGCAATGTGCAATGGCGTGTGCCAACAAAGAAGCCATCTTTTGAGGGGTCAAAGTTTTACAGGCAGTTTAGAGAAAAAGTTATCAGAGCCCTTGCGTTTAGATTTCCAGAGGCATTTCTGAGTGCAATACTCGCTCATGCAAAAGATCATCTTTCCATTCAACGCAACATAACTAGACTCTCCCACTTTAACACATGCATCTCTCATAGGAACATTTTATACTCTGACCCGCCAACCCTCCTTAATTTTACCTTTCTGTTGTGGCGGTTGGGCCATAGAGACGGCCACCGCCACTCGTAAAGAGAGATTCATGTAAGAACAAGCAATTTTGACAGCTAGTGCTGGCTACATAACCGAAGGTTCTGTGATCGTTGAGTCCTTGATCCCATTGAACTCTCCTTCCTCGATTCGTTCGTTTGCAGTTGGCTAACTTGTAAATGGTTTCGACGCTTCCTTTTGTGACGTCCTCGTCCGACGAAAATATAGTGCGTCACGAGAAATAATTGAAATTAGGAAGTGCAGTGCTATGTGCTCTTCTGTGACAATTTCTTTTATACACATTGTATGGAATTTACTCTTTGCGTGATAAGTATTATGTTTATTTTAAAACCGAGTCTTGAATGTAAGGTGCGTACTGGTGCACGTGTTTCTGAACAGCTGCCGCGGTGGAGGGATACTTCTCTGAATAACATGAGATGTTCACTTGTTTAGCGAAGTGTCACTTTTGCTTGTTCTAACGTGAATTCTTCTATGCCCTCGGCGGCGCCACGTCACCGCGGGACGGCGCGCCACGGCTGCATCGGGACGGCGGCTGTGGCTGCAATGGAGGGGCAGCGGACGCCCCCTCTCCACCCCTCACCATCACCGAGTGGGCACCGGCCGGGTGGCGGCCGGGCGGGCCGCCACTTCTAAGCCTGCGCTCGCGACGGAAAGACGAAACGTCACTTGTACCTATTGTGTTTGACTCTGCTTGCGATTGGCATCCGTTCTCTGGTTTTTGGACATTTAACTCGGCTGCACTGGACATCTACTTGATTGTGTTATCGACCTGGCATTTCTTGGGACATCTACTGCGATGTGTCGTTTGACCATCGCACTCGCCACCCCAGCGTCACGCCACATTAACAAGAAGCTCGCAAGGACAACGCGTCCCTCGCGCCGCTTGAATCAGTTCCGCACAGCTGCGTAGGCCCCACGAAACCCTCCACAATAAATTCAACCACCTTTCTCCATACTACAGAATGATTGACTTCTGGAACAACTACGTTAGGGTCTTGGCGCTAGCACGCAGCAAGATAATCCCCTAAGTCCAATAAACACATCAAATGCCACGACAGAAGAACCATGTGCGCACTTCTCTTTGCTAAACAAAAGACATCCAATGGCCGCGAAAGGAAGAGATCATTTATCCAATCAGCTCACAAAATAACATAGAAAATTCTGGAACTCAACAAACCGACCTATGAGAGCGCTAGGGCAGGAAGCACGTGATAACCCTTGCATGGTGCGAGAGAAAGAAGGGGGAAGAAACACAGCGAGAGGCTAAAATTTCAGACGTGCGAAAAAACACGAGAGAGAGTGGTCGAGCAGAAATAGCATAGGACAGTCGAAATTTGCAACAACTTAAAAGTTACAGTTAGAGAGCGGCCGAACATCGGCTTTTAGAGATCATTAGTGAGAGCAACGGTAAAAAGATGACAATAGCGTTTGGTGAGAGGCAACATTGAGCCGACCACCACGAGACCTGCCCGGCCTTCGTCCAACCGCGGAATTTATTCCAAACAGCCAGATTTTGGCTTCCAACGTCATACGCGGTCCAGGTGTCGTGTGACGGCCTGAGACGCGCGCCAGCGCTACGTAATTGCTGCGCTGACATTCACCGCTGACATCCCGAGCGCCGGCGCCTTCATCCCGAGGGACAATTGTGCGGCTGGCGTTCCAACGCTCCAACGGCGCTCCTGTGGGTCCTGCCGCATCAGTCCATCGATCGGTGAGCAATCCCGTCGCGGTGAGTAGCCATTACGCCATCATCAACTTGTAAGTCATCTTCATCATCATCACTTATTTGATAGCCAAAAACAGTAATTCAGTGTTTGCAAGAACAGTCTTTATAATAAATGTGTCCTCGCCATTTTGGACGGATGAAAAAGACTAAATTCTGAGTCAAGTGTTTATTATTTTAAAACAAAGAAACCATTGCAATCCCTCGACCCAGGGCACTCACCCCTGAGACGCTCAACGCCGGCAGTGAGGTAGCAGGTAAGTGGGCGCGCGCTTGGCGCCCCTTTAAATAAATTTAGCGCATGTCCCCACCTGCTACAACGGAAATGACCGTCATACCATCAGTGTGTCGGCTCTTCCATTCTGTGGTGTTCCCCCCTTCCGATTCCGTTCCAAAGAATCGGCATCCGTAGTGGGCGGTTGCATCACACTACTGGTTCACGGAGTATTGGCAGACCACGGTACGATTGTTGGATCTTGGTTAATAAATTGGTTTGTGAACATCTGTACACTTTTAATCACCCAGCTTTCCCGGTCACTTCACTTTCCTTCGTATCTCTCTTTCCACCTCTCCATCTTTGCCTTTCCTTATTTCAACATTTAGAAATATTTTATTGGGTAGCAAATCTTTGAACCATATATTAAACTAAGCAAGAAAGTTGCACGTGAAGTAAAAATATATTTTTAGAGCCGATATCGCACGGACGTGTGGGATATTCAAGGCGCCAAGAGGAAGTAACTTGGAGAAAAGAAATGAGAAGCTTCTCGGAGTATTTGAGGCACCTTTAAAGCTTCCAGTGGGAAATATGTGATCTTGCGTTCTATCTTTTCCTGCAGTTCATAAATTGCGACGATTGGGTTTCGTAAAGAATAGTTAGCTCGAGAGGTTGTGACTCCCCTGACAAAGCATCAAAAGCGACAAAAGGTGGGGAAACAGCAAAGCGGGGAGGAAAGGGATGGAGTAGGGTAGTATAGGGATTGCAAAGAAATTAGTACTGCGGATATCGAGATATCTAACAAATAACGAAGGATCCTTTCAAAAAATGTATTGAGAGGTAACAAAGCAATATCAAGCAATGCGCTCTAAGGATTTCCTGCCAATCCATTCAAGAGAAAAATATATTCCCTTCCCCAGCGTCGCTCCCCAAGAAGCTTTGGGATTTGAATTTACAAAGAAACGCACCCCCCCTTTTGCCCAATGCCTTAGCACGATCGGATTTCAAACTAATGTTCTCAGAATTATCTTTTTTTTCTCGGGAATCTCCCTTCTAATTAGGAAGCTCCATAATTATTTTTGTATTAAGCCATCTTTCTTTCCTTTAATTTCAATGAAATATGTCTTGAAGACGAGAATATCTGCAAGTTCTTTATGTCTTATTTTTACGCGCTCCGAACTGAGCAGATGCTTTGTTCCAATCCCTTTTGAGATGATTTGCAGAGAGATCGATCGTCAAGAGCGTAATCAGTTTCTTGCTTTACCTCCTCCCCTCGCCTCTTTCCAATGGTGGAGAAGAGGTACAGGAAACTTGGGAGGAAAAGACAGATACTGAATAGAAATGGTAGTAGGTGACACAGAAGAAAGGGTGAGACAAAACAAGGACTGACGTGGTGAAGGAAACGGTAGGAAATCCAGCGATGAAAAGGAAAGGAAAAGCGAGTCGAAAAGGAAGGACGAGGATGAACGCTGAATCAACAGTGGAGTCATTTTGCATTGAGAATTATCTGCATTTTTTTCTTATCACGTCGCCTTACAGCCTTCCGGCCTTCTCAGCAACGAAGGCGTCGGAAACCATCACGGATCCACCACGCCGTGCTGGCTGAGGTAGCCCAAGTCATTAGTTCCAGCCCACGTCACTACAATGCCTCTGACCGGCAGGTTGACAAAGTTTTTTTCGTAATCGGATGAACGGTACGGCAGCGCATAAAATATGAACAAATATTGATTTTTATATATTAGATACACTTATTTACAGATATAAATTGCAGGCTATTTATTAATGTACTGTTGGATTCTTGCTCACAGAAATAATTCATTCTAAAGTGAACGGTGATATACAGAATTTCTGTCCACACAATAGAATTTTTCCCAATGAATTTATTGAAGCTTTTGCCGAAAACGAAATGGGTTCCAAGAAGACATCTTTAATTTAAAAAAATATCTCTCTGTAACATTAGTATCCCCTTCCCGGCCTCTGCGGGCTCCGAGCGTGGAAAGGGGTATGATGGAAAGCAGAGGGGGAAAGGAATCCGGATCTGTTGCACCGAAGAGTATAGGAAGGATCTAAGTGAGATAAATCTCCGGAGAATGCATTTGCTTGCGCAGCACTTACCACTACATTGACCATCTCCATCACATCAACCTGCCAGTTACTCCCACCTTCCCACATCCCTATCACTCCTACCGCCCCCATGACCAGTCCTACCTTCACACCTTCATATCCCCAATGTCCAGGTAATCCGTCTGATTTTGTGTGTCTTTTTCATTCCCGTCGAGAGGGTCTGGGGGCGTTCTCCTGTGATGCCTCAGCCGGAATCGAATGCCTGCAATCAGTGTAGACTGTGGGCTTGTAGTAAGATTTCTTGGAAGAGGGTGGAACTAATTATTTTTGCATCGCGCCAGACACTTCCCCTCCATCCCTCCCACCCCTTCCTGTCCGCAGTACGAATCACACGTCTTATTTGCAGCGAGGAGTATTCACTTCAGTTACGTAGTAAATGTTTAGGTACAGAAAAGTATTTATTACCACTTAATGTTTATAAGGAAAGATAAATAGAATATTAAAACAATTTTCTTTCATAATGGCAGTAAATGAATAAACATTCTGCTCACAGGTATTTACTGCAACCTCTGCAATTAATTATGAAGGTCGTGGCTACATACTCATAGGATGTAGGATGACACACTTTCTTTCATCACACAATTTGGAAACCATTTTATTTACTATTAGAAAAGGATGTACCAACATCGCAAATGACATTAGAAGAGTATGTTTGACAATCTTGTATAAAAAGAGAATGAAATGGAGTTGTCTGTGATCAAACCCATTCAACGCCTTTCCCGACGTGACCTTGGGTGGGAGGAAGTTCAGAAAATGAAAAAGGAGCTCTTCCTAGGTCCTCCTGGGCAAGTCTTCAAGTTTCTCATGTGCGAACCTCTATCTCTTATATTATTTTCCACTTCAAAATCATCACCATACCTATTTCTTCCATTGACCTTTTTCTTTCCTCTGTCTTCCGAGTGATCCTCACAACGTCTCTCTCTCTCTCTCTCTCTCTCTCTCTCTCACTACCTACACAAACCAACTGCCAAAACACACATCCTTCGCTCTCGCATATTGGGGTTCATCCGTCATGGAAATTGCATGAGGTGAAGATGGGATTACAGGATACCTATGGAACTAACTAGCGTTGCTTCAATCTATACGCTTTGTACAGATCATCCTCGTTATTTTCATGGGCAGGAATGTTCCCCTTGAAAGAGTCAGTCTTCATTAATACATCTGTTGGATTATTCGTGTCTTCTGGGTAACAATCAAATACATGCAATAACAGAAATATTAAATTAAAATTGCCATATTTTCGCTAATGAACAACTTTTAGTAAGATAATTTATAATTATATTTATTTATGCGCCAACGACCTTATAAGATTCAGCGGTGACAAAATGTCAAATGATGCTGGATTATTCGAACGAGTTAACGCCCGTGGTACAAACATATTTTTTTATTTTTTATCTAATTTTATTGATTCAGATTTACACATTTACTAATTAACTACATATTAACTTGACTCAGTTTGTCGTTTCGTATTTCCTTCCAATAATTGCCACCTTAAGAGGACATGAAGCATCATTCAACGGTTTTTATATTTCCCTCGTATCCACGATCGTTTCGATCCAGCTAGTTATGCAATGTATATCGAGCTCCGTATCCAAGTCAATAAGCTATAACGTATCACTAAAAATAAATATATTTACCCAGCTAGCGCTTCCGTTGTGTTACATGCTATTCATTTTGCAAGCGAGACAAAATATGTACCTTTTTATTGGAGGAGGAGCAGAAATTGGAAAGGGAGGTAATGAGAATCAATGAGGTTAATTTGAGACACAATTTTGATTTTGTGCAAATGCATTGTTTGCAATTCTAAAACGTGCCATTATTAGCAAGGCAATTTCTTTGCTATGCATACACGTTCAATAGAAAACTCGCAATACAATTTATCTTTCAAATGCCTTCAAGGAAACGCACAGTCCTTTATATCAATCTATTCAAACGTCTTCGACTTTTAAATATTTCGAAAACATTACATTTTAGAGCTATGACGTATTCCTTCACTTTTTATTCATTCGAATTAGTATTTGGTAGTAATATAAAATTCTGTAGGAAAAGAGTTTTAATATGATTTAAGGACATTCATTTGCAACAACAGAGATTTGTTAGAACTGTCTGTCTTCACAAATGTCCAATACTCAACTGCGTCAATCAAAGTGCAATCCCTGCGAAATGGTCGGGAAAATGTTTTATAAAAAATTGAGTATTATTATGCATACGAAGAATTATCTGGCATGAAATAAAAAAGATACTAAAGACAATATTTTATATGTTAGTCGTTTCTAGAAAGGGATCATGATAGTTTCATTGTCGGCAAAACCTTGAGTTTGTAGTCTTGTTCTCCTTATATTAGAGTAACGAAAGTTAACAGTTAAGCAAGTCTGTGTCGTGGAAAGTAAACGTAGTGAATCATGCAAACTTCAATTAGTGCAGGTTTTTGTAAAGTACCACGCACTTCCCTGGAGGGTCCCTCACCGTGACATCCAAGAACTCGAGTCCCAAGTTCATCTAAAGTCAGCACAAAAATTCTGGCGGCCGACTGCTCTGATGAGATATCTTTCAATGGTTTCTTCGTTTTATATCAGAAAAATAGCGGCTCAGAATACTAACAAACGGGTCGCAAACCGCGCATAATGTTCTTTTCCTCATCATTAACCTCACTTCCCCTTTACTCCCTCTCTTACAAACTACCATGCACAATATTACCACATATATCGGGGAACCAGTCAGAAGCATAGAGCTTGCCTCCGCTGAGGGAGATACCTAGCGGGGGACCCCGCAAGAGAACGATTAGGTCGGCGCCGAGTCTCACGTTCCAGCAAGGGATGATCAACTATAACACACATGGGGACAATGGCCAAAGTATTTGGTTGACCCCGGACATGCAATTCTCGCTCATCACGCGTTTCCATCCGAGCTCCTGAAAGCGCGCCACCGACGCCAGCAGAGCGGGGAGGCACCGTTCCCCTCCAGCGCTTCCCCTCGCCGCGCTTCCCCTCCCTCGCGGTCACCGGGGGCGGAGCCGGACACGACGTCACGTGCTCCGCGAACAACTGCCGCCCGTTTGCTGCCTCATGAATATCCAAAGGGCGAAGACACGCACCTGACCCGGGAGGCTTCGACCCACCCCTGCAAGGCGAGAGACACGCCGTGGGTGGAACTATTAGAGCTTAACTAGTGGCCTGCAGCGGAGAAAATTCTGTCGAACAAAGACAGTATTAAAAAATTTGGAGCCATTTTCTTTTAACTTAGAAAATCTCAAAATGGGCTTCATGTAAAGTACCCTCAAATACTAAAATATCGGTTTCAAATTCAAGAGGCCTTGAGACGAGTAAAAACGATCGGGGAATATCGATTTTGAAGAAAATCGGCCGAACGGTTTAGGCGCTAGCGTTGACCACAGACGGACAGACGGACGTTTTGCCGTCAATCGATTTTGCAGTATGAAGAAACAACAAATCATGGATTTTGACTACACCACGAGATAGAGGATTTTTCTAAATTTAGCAACAGGTTTTATCCACTTTTTTGTCACCAGACCCCTGCTATAAGAGTTTTTCTGGCGAAAATTCCCCATTTTCCGCCACATGATTACATAACTTTCTCTTCTTACGAAGTATTCGTAAGGCGAGAAAGTAAAAAATAGCAGTACATTGATCGAGAACAATAAACGAAATACTCTTTTATAACACTATATTAAATGTTTTTACAAAACTTATGATAACAAACCGTACAATAACATAATGTTTTATCACTACATTAGATCTTTCCACACCAAGAAGTACAGAGTGTTTTTTTTATCGTTCGCCGAAGATTCCGGCCGCGTCGCCCGGGCAGTCGAGGGCTCATTCGCCCGGCAAACCGCTGACTCAACTCCCGTACTAGCCGAGAACTATCGCTGCGCCGCTTAACTTACCTTAAAGAAGATGCTGAAAGTGGTGTCCATCGGCTCGAATGCATTCTTGGCACCTCCGAAACACATTCTGATTTGCTCTTTGAAGTACGTCTCGAGGAATTGCTGCGATTTTCTCTTCAATAGAGCGCCGGAGCTCTTCCTCCGAATGCGGGTTTTCTGCATACATCTGATCTTTCAAGTACCCCCACAGGAAAAAATCACAAGGAGATAGATCAAGTGATCTAGGAGGCCATAACCCACGACTAATTATACGATCGTCACAATAAACATTATTTAAAATGTTCTTGGATCGAACAGCAGTGTGAGCAGTTGCCGAATCCTTTTGAAAGTAACCATAGTGCCTTTCTTCTGGTGTCAATTGTTCGAAGAATAACGCCAATATGTGATGTATGTAAACGTCAGCAGTAACGGTGGTGTTGAAAAACAATAGGGCCGATAATTCTTGTGGAACTCAACGCACACCACACTCCGATCTTTATGTCGTGAAGTGGTTGTTCGAGAAGCTCTGTTGAAGATAAAATCGCAGCAATTTCTCGAGACTTACTTCAAAGGGCAAATCAGAATGTGTTTCGGAGGTGCCAAGAATGCATTCGAGCCGAAGGACACCACTTTCAGCATCTTCTTTAAGGTACGTTAAGCGGCGCAGCGATAGTTCTCGGCTAGCACGGGAGTTGAGTCAGCGGTTTCCCGGGCGAATGAGCCCTCGACTGCCCGGGCGACGCGGCCGGAATCTTCGGCGAACGATAAAAAAAAACACCCGGTATAAAGAAGTCGCTATTCAACAACGCAACAGTTGAAATGCAAATAATTAAAGGCGAGTGGTCTCTTCCTTAACGCCTCTCTTTTGCATGACATCAGTTGTGTGGTGAACAATGACACACAGCTGGTGTCATTAGTGTGAGAACCACCTTAACCCAAGCCGAGACGCTGCTGGTAGGTCCAGGCTTCGTCAAAGGCTATTGCGCCACAGTACATATACAATTTAATTAAATTTTTGTATGTAAGTTTAATTAATACTTTAATCTTCCATCCACAAAATCCAATGAAACCGAGAAACTAATAGCCACATGCAAACAGAGTTCGTTATGGAATGTAACAGTCTGCATTCCGTTAATTAAATTTAATGCAAGTGAGTTACAGCTAAAGATGGTGAATGAGTACTCCTGTGCAATTTTTTTAAATAATTTTTTTCTAATAAAGTGATATTACGTCAAATGTTTAACGACACACGACGAATCACAAACAAGGAGTGTTTGTTCTGTATCGCGAAATGAAAAGTTCAAAACTTTCTTCGTAATGAATCATTTGAAAAGAGGGAGACAAGCAATGTGAGTTTCTCTTGAGAGCTACTGCAAACCGCTGCAACTGAGACTAGGCGGATAGGACTGAGACCCCAGAGTAGTGTAATTTAGCGGTTTACCGTTGTCAATTATCTCTCCTAGCAACGGGATATTATCGTAGAAGATCCTAAATAAACCAACAGAATGCTTTGCGAGGTCGTGGAGACTAGATGGAAAGATTCTCAGACACACAGGAACATGGGTTTATGCAAATGTCTGCATATTATGCCAGTAGTTGTGGCAGTAATAACTTCTATGTGCCGACCTGGATGATGAACGCGGCTATGAGCGAGTACCGAGTCGGCGCTTGTGTCCCAAGAGCTGCGGTTTCGAATCTCGCCTTCGACATGGTTCTTTGTCCCTTGTCTCCCATGTATGTGTTGTCTCTAAGGACCTCACGTTCTGCTGACCCCAGGTCAGAGCAGCCCGCAAAGTGTGTTGGTGTTTAGTGTATGGTGGAATGTGGCGTCTCACCGGGTTGTAAAGGGTAACCGGCTGTTGTTTGGAAAGAACCTTGAAAAAAAACTTCTATATGGTAAAGAAGTTGTAACTTGTGGACAGTATGACAGAAGTCTTGTAATTATATTCTTTATTTTGTTGTTGTTGAAAAAATCCATTATTTTTCAAAGAAGAATCGATCGACTGGAGTTTGATGGCAACGTAACTGTCAGGGCCCTTCAACTCCCATATAACGTAGTGGAGACCATTACAGTGGCGCACTCTCCTATAGCACCTACTTACAGGAACTAAAATACGAACTGCTGCCAACGATACTTCAAACGTGTGTGGCTGCTACGTAGGTTCGCATTACGCTCAAACAGAAGCGTGATGCTACAAAAAAATAGCGCTGATGTTCGCGCTTTCTTCAGCGGTTTCTTATAGGTATTTATTATGAATAATTGAACATTTAGAAGACACTTTTCGTATTTCTCACAATTTAGCCAATTTTTAGGTGCGACTGTTGGCGAGCGTGTACCCGACGACACCAGCGCCTCCTATAGTACCACCTTCAAGCTTTGTCCCCGGTTTTGATGGGGAGAGTTGCAGGGCCCTGGCAACTGTGACGCTCTGGCAATTGCGGCGTTACAGCAGCAAAGCGCGCCAGCGGACCCGTGATTGGCCTCGAGGGGATGAAAGAGATGGGATGGCAGGGGCGGAAGCGGTTGACGGGGTGGAGGGATTACAAGGGGGCGAGGGCTGGAGGTTAGATGGGGAAACAATTGAATTCGTACAATTGAAACACTTCGTACAATGAATTCGTACAATTCAATTCGTACAGTTCGAAACAACTGAACAAGTGTTTCGTAAGACTTGTGATTAATGGATATGTGTGCTTATCTTAAAAATGTTCCAAATTTCGAGAGGGACAAATATTTGATTGATTTAAAGAAATCGCAAGAAGCTACACGTACAAGTGGACCTCGATTCAGTTGGAGACTCTACACTGTAATAGATATTAAATAAAGATTGGTCGTTTAAACAGTGGTCAATTTGGACGATTTACGAAAGTGACCACTCCAAATCGACTGACGGAAAGGTTTTTCATGTGGAAAAAGCGTCAATAAACGAAATTCATGAAACGCGTCTCTTTTCAATATAATTATATCGTAAAAAAATAGATAGGATATATAGCGCGCCAGGAAATTCTCTCCGCATCCAGTCGTCTCAGGGCCTCTTATTTAAAATCGCATTGATGTTGGTAGCAGCGAGATCACTGGGAAACAGAGGAAGGAGAAAAGAATTACAACATCTGTTATGATTGTGGAGAATATACAACGTTCGTTTTCTTTTGTTACGTGCCGCAGCTAGTGCTACCAACATAATTTCTGTTGCTAGCACACTCACCAGTAAAGTGCCACTGCGGATAGACATTCCTGGCGCACTTTACATAAAAGTGTACATACTATACGCGCACTTTTTCTTGAAACTCCACAGCGGGGGGTGCGAAGGGAGGCAGTTTCTGTTTACGTCACAGCAATGCATTGCTGTCGACATCCACAGAAAACTCAGCGTAAAAGGAAGGAGGAAGGAAATAATTAATAATTATAGACATTATTCAGTAACGAGACGGTACGCAGAGGTCGTTAGAAAGAGAGAGCGAAAACTGAGAAGTCCGAATTGTAAAGGAAGAAGATGAGCAGCACTGCAAACTGAGCCGTGACGTTCCGAGTGAGGCTCATGTTTTCTGCCGAGCCGTGCTGTGCCGGGCTGAGCGAGAACTAAGGAGCTGGAGGGTCAAGAAAAAGTGCGAGCATAGTACATGTGTACATAATACGACAATATACTAAAAAATATTACGTATAATCTGTAGCTGGAAGCGAAGAGGGGTGAGACGGTCGACGGTCGAAGGTGGCGAGGGCGCGCCGCCGTAGCAGTCGAGAGCAAGGGAGCGCCGCGAAGACAAACTGCCCTCGATGTTCTATCGATTTCGGCTGACGCGGCGGCTTGAAACCCAGCTAATCGCGCCAAGCAGTGCGAAGAGGAGGGGCAGGTCACCTCCTCTTAACCCTCACCTTCGCTTCTATACGCTGGAGATTTCGATTAAGCCGTCCTCGTAGGAGTAAGAAGAGTTGCACGCGAAATCCACGGAAGGAAATTCGTAATGTAGAATCAATCTTTAGTAAGGTACCTACAATAGAGCTATCACTAAAATATTGTATTTACAAAGGGATGAAGATAAATAGAAACTTGTTCTTAGAGGATATTATTTTTAAAAAACTGGATAAATTTCTTGTTATACGCCAAGTGATTTAAATTCACAATGTTTAAGGAAGTTTTTAAGAGTGCAAAACGGATGAGTTTGTTATATATGATTTGTTTGAATATAATTTTTAACGTGAGCAAAGTTCAAAATTATATTCTTCTTGCTAGACAATAAATGTAACACTTCTGCAACCTATTCAAGATTTGAAAGCAGGACGAGTTTTTACTTGGCGAACGGTTTGAGATCCCTAATAAGCTTTACATCAGAGTAAAGGGATCCCTGTTATTACAAATACCAAACATAATTCATTGCTTTACAACACTTCATTTACTTTACGTAAAGCAATACCGTGTTAATATCTTCGAAAAAAATTCAAGTGAGTAAGTCTCTCAGGAAAAATAATTTTACAAATTGTATCATAAATTTTAAAGGTTTTATATTTTTTAATCATATACAATATTCTACATCCGTTGAAATTAACACACGACTTACGAACATGTCTTGCTTCATTTTTATTTGACACCCTTTTTATCTCTCGTTTCTTTAATTTTAACCCTAACTCTTTAGCTAAATATTTTGAAAAGATGAAATAATCGTAAATTTGGTCCTATTTTTTGTATCTTTTTCTTTCTTTCTTTCTTTCTTTCTTTGTTACGCTTACTCAGTAGCGCGATGGAGTTTAATAGGTATAGAAAAAACAGCAGATTTATAAGATGCGCTTTCTTGAATTTCTTTCCAATGTCTTTTATTCAGTTCTACCATTATTTTCTTCGTCTTTAACTCGAAGTTAAATGGAAATTGATGTTAGTTAATGAGTGTTCTGAATATAGACTTCCATTGCACAATTTTTTCATGAATCTTCATGTTCTGGAATTCATCGATTTCAATGAGGTAATAGTTTTTTAAATGAAACTGTAAGGTTAAGAACCGTTCTGATCGGTATTTTATTATTACGGTAAGTAGGTAGCCAAACAAATCTCATTACACGTATCTTGATGGCGTCAGAGTCATTTTTAGACTGTAGGTATCTCTTACGATCCACTTCATTGCGGGCTACAGATATTTTTAGAACGTTCTTTTCTTACATTTCTATACTTCTAATAAAAAATCTAAGTTAATGTTACAACGCATTTCAGATCGTTAACAAAATTTTCACAAAGTTCGTCAAGATAATCACAGTGTTGCAATATAATTGTGAACGCTCTAAGCGAGCCTTCATTTACAACACTTAAGTCGTATGGCATATTCTAGTCATAAGTCGCCGACCTGATGGGTGTTCTGGTGGTGGTGGAGAATGGGGGCGATGTAGCAGACGAAACGGTGAAGAGGGATGGAATGGAGGAGAATAAGGAAGAAGACGAGGACGAAAGAGGAGAGAAGCAAAGGTCAGAGGTCGCAGTCCGGGCTGGGCGGTCGGGTGGCCGTGATTAGTCGCCTCAGTGCACCTGAGCTCTGCAACCGCGTCGGGGCTGCGGCTGAGCAGGGCTGAGCCGCGCTGAGCTCCGACGCCGTCGCCGGGGCCCTCTAGCCGCCCGCTGAGCGACTCGGCTCTTGGCAGTTAGGCCTCGCGTCGGGCAGTGGCCATTATCCTACCGGTCAGGGCGGCCACTATGTGTGCTGCCTCAAACCAAACGCCGCTCAATCACTGAATATGCAGTGCGACTAATTTATTAGTGTGCCGCCATCGTAGTAAATTCTGCTCGACCGATGTTTCTTCACTCGTTAGGGAACGGTGCGATCAACTCCCTTGCAATACCGTGTTGTTGCAAGGCATGTTTTCAAGGTCTCGCCCTGGAAAGCACGCCTTTCGAAGGGCGAGTCCTTCAAGCACCGCATTCCTAGGGGAGATCACCGCACTATTCTTCGGCGACTGAGGAACGGTGAGCCGAGCTGAATTTTCAGCAATCGCGGTACCCTAATAAAATAGTCGTGCTGTATAAACCTGTCCTATTAAGCTTATTCAGGAACTTCAGTGTGCCAGGGAAGTCTCTCCTTACCAAGCCAAGTCAAGGTCTCTTTCTAAAAATTGTATTTATGTTGGTAGCAACCAGATCATTGCGAAACAAGTGAAGGAGGCAACACGTTCAGCATCTCCAAGATTGTGGTACGTGAGTACGCAGTTCAGGTTTTCACTTGTTTGGAAAATGCTACGAACATAATTTCGGTTTCCGGCGCTCTCACCAGCAAGATGTCACTCTCGGAGAGGTTTTTCTGTTGCGTTGTAGGTGAGTCTTCTTACTAACCCTTCGCTTTTCAAGGTGTTTTGTATTCTTCGAATACCGAGAGAGTCTCATCGGAAAACTCAATCTAAAGTTATTTTGTTCATCGCAAATTTAGCAATAATGTTTTGGATAATTAGATTAAATATTCTTGTGAGTTATTGGACATTTATTTGGGATTTCAACAATAGAGATTCATATAGCACAATATACAAGATGACTCCATAACATACATACAAAATCCTACTGTAACTGAAATCACACTAGGAAAACACAATCTTAACGCGATTAAGAAAGTAAGTAAGAGTAAAGAACACAAAATTGCAAGTGATAATAAAACTACAGGCAAAAAACTGTTTCAACAAGATTTTTCAGGTTGTTAAAAAAACAACTACAAAGAACATAAAATTTTTAAAACAATTACATAATAACAAAAACTATAAAATGTACGTTGAGGTAAATGAGTTACCTTGGTAGTCGAAGTAATTGTATCGAAATAAAATATATATTTGAATATTGAGAGTCTAACATAGCTATTTTAAAAATATAATAGTATTTAGTTCGAAAAAAACACGTAGGAGACAAACTTGGATGCAAAAAAGATGGCGTTGGATACATTGTGAATAAACGGAAACCGAAATAATCATGATCAAGTGTAATCTATGTTTTAAATTTGTAAACAACAATACATATAATGTAATAATATGTGTGACTTGTGAAATTGAATACGTAATCTATTGAAACGAAGCATTTTAGAAATTTTACGAATTCTTATCAAGAGTCAATCCATAATTTTTTATTTATATTTTAAAATAATATTTATTGTAGTAAATTAGCCAAAAATATTTTTTATAGTTTATGCTAAACATTACAATACTGGTTACCACATAATTAAATGAATATATTTAACATATTTGTTTTATTTATTAATCGAAAGTTTCCAAATAATTGTGGTAAACGGAATTCATAATGGGATCATTAATGCAAGTGAAAATGGCGCAGTCCATCGAGTTTTTAATAGGATAAGTATTTAGGATTAAGGATTCCTACTGTAGAGCATTTGTCCCCCCCTTCCTGCCCAACTCCCTCACCAGATGCTTTCGTAGCTTGTTTGACATCACGAGTAAGAGCACGACGTTACATTTTACGTACTTCCCCATTGCTAGGGGTGTAATGGCAACAATTTGATGCCGCGACAAAAAAACGCATTGGAAACTTGTCAACCGAGGATTGAAATTCTCCTCCAAACTCCAGAAGCTCCCTCACAAAAGAGTGGGCGCTGCAAACAGTGCAAGGAACGATCGTGCGAGAAAGGAAACGAACTCATTGAAACTCATTCACAATTTGCGAGTTGCTCGCTCCGAGGAAAGGGTGCGCAGATATTAAAATCACAAGCGGACGAGAGCCGGGGAGGAAGGGTAGGGTTCTGCAACCTAAGGGACGGTGAAGGGGGAGGTGGAAAGTGTCGACAGCGCAATTTCCGGTGCTGCCTCCGTCTGTCGCACCCTTGCTTCCGGTGCAGACTGCTCCTTCTAGCCATTCTTAACTCCTACCACAAGCTCACAGATCCTCTTCGTCGCAGAAAAAAGCTTTTGAATCTAAATGTAGGCTCTGGTTATTTTTTTAAGTCCCATTTTACGAATTTCGAGGACGGTCAATGTTTTGGCTGAAACGCACAGTCGTTATATTTGAAAGAACGAATTTATCTCTAAGTTTTAAAATGGTGTTTCTTTGACAATCAGCCTGTTTCACATCGTTATACGAACCAGGAGTACTAAAAAGTTCAATAAATAGGAACAGGAAACTTTCCAACTTCAAATGTCTAATAACGTTTAAACATTTTACTCTTGTGGCCTCAACATTCGTAAGGAGATTGGAATCTCATTCCAAATGTGAGTGAATCTATCGAGTTGGCTGTAAATATCTTCACAAGCTGGATAACTGGTTTATGTTTAATACAAAGTGCACAGTCCTGTTTTTTTCCCTTTAAATATTTCAAGTGAATCTCATCCTTCAGTTACGCTTAATTACATGATTCAAGCGTGAAGTATTGTTTGCGTACAGTTGTTAGCAGAGTTTATTTATAAGATAAAATGGCGTTTGGTCACCGTTTTCTTTGCGTTTTTTTCATTTACTTTATTCCTTTCTACAGAGAATTGATGGCTCTGTTATTCTTATTCAATTGCAAACCCCAAAATAACTGAGTGAATTATCAGACCTGTTCAAAGTTTAAAAGAGCTGAAGTAAATAAACGAATGGTTGGATTAGGTAGAGGAACGAAATGTACGCACCCCTTTGCTCTCGGTCACTACTCTTGTCCCAAAATATTGCATCGCATAACCATCAAATAGTTTGAAACCTCCCGCTCCCTCTCGCGTCAACTGCATTGAAAAATTGACAAGCGCAACGCGAACGAACCTTTCCCACCAGAACAAACGCAAGTGGCCACGTGGGGGCCGATGAACGCAGCACTGAACGCTCGCATTGCGTATTGGCCGAGCGAGGCTACGTGGGGAAGGGAAATTGGAAGGCGGAGTGAAGGACGTTTATTCACAAATGCTAATTCACTTTATTTCAATGAGACAAAATATGTAAATTATTTTAGAGCAAATGTGTAAATAACAGGACGTGCTGATGTAAGAAGATAATGAAGTATAATTCTTGCTTTTGAACGACAGCCATATGATAGAGAAAATGTGACTATTATTCAATAGTATAATTAGTGTGACCATTTTCGGTTCATTAAGGTATGCCTATGAGAAGGTATTTTCCAATTGCATTTAGAGCTTCCGCACCTCTGTGCACCGGATAGTAGGCACGAGTATTGAAGAGGGTAAATTAGTTTAGATAGTAGATTAAATAGAAGATTGGTTGATTAATAACTAGTATTTCCGTGGGGCCAACTACGAGGATCATTAGTTCCTTAAGTGTAAAACTTCAAATACCTTGAAATTTTGCAGAGATTCTCACCAGCTAGAACGTGAAATCCATCGCTACTTTACACGCAGGTTTGCAGGATTTTCCTCTCACAGGACTCTTCCTAGCGGGGCAAAGCTATAAACTCCCGTCTGGTTTCATGACGTATGTGGTGGTGTAGTGCACATATCTGTAACTTCCAGAGGGAGAGTAGGAGAGACGAATCAGTAAGATAACAGCAGAGAGCTTCTAGAAGTCTTCTTCAGAGAGCGGTTGAATTACCTACTTAGCAAGTGTAGAAATCCCGATTGTGCGGATTGATTGATAGATTGTTAGTGATTTCGGGCGCGTCAACTACTGAGGTCATTAGTCCCGTATGTGTAGTGCGTTTTTGTCATCGGAGACGGCGGTGATCTTTCCCCGCTGGATCCGGCGTCGACCCACCGTCGGCTAGCGGGGTTTTCCCCAACCCAAAGCTGCATAGGCAACGTGTGCTGCTACCGAGCAATCACAACCGGAGAGAGGGAAGATGAGGCGGAAAGGGAGGATAGGGTGCAGGATGGAGAGAGGTGAGGAGGAATGGTCCGCCAAGGTGCCGCCAAGGTTTTGGACTGTCATACCCAAGTTCGCGAATTCAAACCCGATCAAAGCCGTGGATTTTTAAGGGCGAAAAAATCCTTCGTATTCCTTCCTTCGGAGGGGAAGTAAACCCGGCTGTCCCATGTTAGTAGATTACTTGCATGTAAAAGATTCTCAAGCCTAAATGACGCCTCTGAGCTAAATTCTAATCGCCTGTTTCGTCGCCCGAGATAATACCTTCTTTCTCCGCTAGGTGGTGAAAGGAGCGTAGTAGAAATTTGAGTGGTCAGGCGGAAGAGCGGGCCTGATGGCCCGAGTCTCGCCACGTAAAATAAGGCATTAACTAACTACTTAGGTGCGGAAAGACGGGTAAGGAGTAGTGAGCTCCCTTGAGCGAGGAGGGTAGCGATGAGCAGGAAACGAAGCGTGGATACAACGAGCGAAGCGAGGGGGATAGGAGCGAGAAGTAGAACGAGGACGACCGGAATGAGGAAGAGGAGCGAGGTGAGGAGCGTCCTGGAGAGGTAAAAAGCCATGTAGGAGGGGCGGGCGAGCGAGATCGGGGCAATTGAGTTGAGTAGCGATTCCCGACGCGTCAACAGCTAAGGTCATTAGTCCCGTGAGTGTAGTGCTTTTTTCATCGCGGGGGGGGGTGCGGTGATATTTTCCCGCCGGCTGGCGAGTTACAGCGCGGATCTATGTCGGCTTGCAAAGATTTTCCCCAATCGGGTATCTCCTAGTGGGGCACCGTCTTGGCGGGACACTCTATGCTCCCGATTGGTACCCTGCCGAGTGTAATAGTGGAGTGCGTGTGTGTTTGTAAGTAATGGGTACATGCCGCCGTGCAACAACCTATCCTCATAGGGCAAGGAAGAGGAAGGAAAGATCCCGGCGCGCGCGGTCCGTGGCCTGTTTGTTAGGATACTGCTCCCACATTCACCTGATATTGATCGGAGGAGCAGGGCGCGGAGAATCTCGATGTGGAAGAGCGGCGAGGAGAGTTAAGGCATAGTGAAGGGGCGGGGCGAGGACGAGGGGCGAGGCGGGGAGGAGGTGCGGTGCAAGGAGGAGAGGGACGTGGTGGGGAGGGGAGTGGGGCGGGGGCGGGGAGGAAATTGTGGGCAAGGAGGGGCGGACCAAGGAGGGACGGGGCATGGAGGGACGGGGCAAGGAGGGACGGGGCAAGGAGGACGAGGCAAGGAGGGACGGGGCAAGGAGGACGGGGCAAGGAGGGACGGGGCAAGGAGGGACGGGGCAAGGAGGGACGGGGCAAGGAGGGACGGGGCAAGGAGGGACGGGGCAAGGAGGGACGGGGCAAGGAGGGACGGGGCAAGGAGGGACGGGGCAAGGCGGGACGGGGTAAGGAGGAGGAGGAGGGGCGGGGTGAGTAGGAATGACGGGACATGGAGGGAGTGGCGGGGAGAAGAGCTTGAGCGGGAATGAATGGAGCGAGACGGTTGGCGCAATGAGGAGCTTGACCCGCAGACGTGGACCAAAGAGGGAGGAAAGAGCGGCGCGGCGCGGGGGGATGGGCGGAGGCAGCGGCGGCGCAGCTGTCAGGGCGCGTCCAGAGTCACTATGAAGAGCGCGCCCGCCCTCGCCTCTCACGGCCCGGGTGAGTGGATGGCGGCAGCGGCCGGCGCCGCCCTGGCGACACACATCCATCTCGTGATCACCCGCTGCCCCCTGTGATCGATGGACGGCGGGGCCTCTGATCCCCCGGCGGCAGCGCAGGCATCATCAACATCGGCGGGCGGGCGGCATTTCGGGACCTACGCAACTTCCCGCCCGTCTGCCTCTGCCCCCTACTCCTGGCTCGTCGGAGAAGGCCAGTGTTGTTCACAACTAGCAGCCGCGCCGCCACTTATTGCGGCCGGGAAAGGTTATTAGTCAAAAGTGAAAGTTCCGTGCAACCATGTCGGGCGAGAACATTGTGCCGTTAGTGCACGCACACCTGCTGGGTCCACATCCCCTTTAATTAAAAAATAGGTGTACGTTAGATTTAAGGAACTTTTTCCGGTCAGTTCAGAAATTAAAAATCATCTTCATTTGAAAATATGACCCGCAACAAAAATATAGGTTTTAGTTTGTAGCCCTTGAGGCCTTGGATGTTTGACACCCCTGGACAAGGCTATGTGGGAATGAGTATCGTCCCTGCAGTTGCCAGAAGCCACCTACCAACTCCTACCGACATTGTTCAATTTTTGGCATTCAGCCAACATGAGCCTCAAGCACAGCTCTCTGACAGTACTGCTTGAGAAAATATGAGTACACACGCCAAAATTCAGTGTCTAGAATTTCATTGGGAATTGTACATTACATCCTTTAATGTCTCATTTTTTCGACTTACGGCAGTATCTTGCAATATTCAGTGAATCGTAAGCACGTTTAATATGTATGTTCGTCAATAACCTAGCGTAAAAGGAGGCATGTGAAACGGCCTTCCAGTTGGAGAAAAACGTTAAGAAAAACAATGTATGTTACACATTTGTAAACAATATACATAAGTTCATTTTTAAAGTCGGTTTTCAAATCTAAAGACTGAGGTTACTGTGTCAAGTAATTCTATCAGAACGGATTAAAATACTTACGTCGCAGAGGTGTAAGTACCCTTCTTATAAAGAAACTCATAATTTCAACAGACCAGCTTAGATATGGCAGTATGAAAATTGTCTCTGACCGGGAGGTACCGGTTCATGTCCTGACGTTTACGGATTTTCAAGGGTACTTCCGTAGTTGGCTCGAACTTAGTTGCTGACTGGAGAAGAGTTCTAGATTCCGTCCGGCTGCAATTCCAGTAAGTTTCTTTGTTTTCCTTCGATCAAAACTCGGCGAATGCTGGAGCAGTACCTTAACCTTCCAGCGGGCGCGCTGTCGTAAATTTTACGACAATAGCAGATTTTGTTGTTTTGCTGTCAACTCATTGTTGTCAAAGACTTCTGCGTTCTTGGTATTCTTTGCAGTATATTTAGTGACGCATTCCTACAGCCACTGTTTATTTTGCACATTATATTCAGTTTTTGTAACGCTCTATTCGGCATAAGTGCATAGTGACGTAAACTTAACGCTGCGCGACGGCTGTTGTGCTAAAATATTGTATAATAATTTGGCTCATCGAAATTTTCTGAAAAATGTCCAGATAAAGAATTAATGTGAACGAAAATCAGAATATTCTTCAAGAGCTGTTTGATCGGAGGAAGATCATGAATTGGATAGTGACAGTGACAGTAAACGAATGTTGAAAATATAGACGAGCATCAAAACGATACTGGATCGGAACAAGATCTTTTTGATACTAAATACAACTGTTTATCAACGTATATGTTTTTGGTAGTAAATATTATTCTTACATATTATAATGCGACATAAAATTCCATTGTTCTACAATTCTTTGATTTTTTCAAGAGTCAATGAATGTCGTAAAATTTACGACACGCTCCTGCAGGTGTGAACATTTTACGCGCGCCAGCTGGAAGGTTAGCAAACACTACGTGATCCTTTCTACCTCATCTTTGTCTTCTTCTCTCTCCTTCACACATTTACAAGCACAATACTGGCACACAAGTCGGGATATTAGAACTTAGTTCGGGAGTAGCGGTGACTCACTTGGTAAGATATCTGGAAATGGAAACCTCCTGCTAGGTTGGCGTGGAATCTCACGTTCCAGCGGAGAAGGAACACCCAATCTTCTCTATAGAACACGGGCTTCATTTGTAGAGCTAATGACCAGTTATCACCCCCGAAACACAATTTAATCAATAATATTTATACATATTAAAGCTGTAAGGAGAATGATTTTATTGTCCCTCCTTTTTCGGCTACCAGTAAACGGTTTTAAAAAGTGAGGTACAAAAACAGAAAAACAAATTAGAAATGAGTGGTCACTTTATATGGAATAGACCACAGCTTTTCTTTTTTAATAAAAAGTTATGAAATTTTCGCTCTTTTAGATGCGCTGGGTACAACTGAAACGGGAAAATGTCATGCGTAACCTGGCAAGTTCGCTGCAAATGAATTAGCAATAGGTCTTTCATGAGACTGCCAATTGAAAGTATTCAAATACTTTCTAATAAATCATTCTCGTGATATCCACGAAAAAATAAAGAGGTGAGGGTGTTCTGATTTTTGAATTTTGTCTTTCATACATTTTGCTTCATACATTAAGGTAAGGTTGACAGCAGGATTTGATGTTACAGGCCACAACAACATCCATGCATATGGTATCTGTAAATGTTCTTGGTAAATATAAAACAGAATATATTCATGGATATGCAGTATTTCATGTTCTATTTTTTTATCGCATTTCCTTCTGTGTTATGTAATCTCATGGATTCAGATAATCTTTTTTGCAAACGACACAGGCTGATATGATTTAAGTACTTCACTAAGGACATTTTATAGAAAATCACCTCTTCAAATAGTCATACTCTTATACTGTCGTCTACCCCCTTAATTTATACCCGCTCGAGCAAAGTCCTACGTCGTATTTTTCTTTTATTCAATATAGCTTTGAAATAATAAAGCAAAATGTTCCTCTTGCATTCACAATTCCACTTCTCATAAAATAAATGAAAGCGTAAGGAATTTAATAACATACAGACCGAATTCGCAACCATCAGCAAATTTTCCTCAATCTTAGCATCTCTTTCCATAATTTCAAATGTCCGTGAACTCTTATTAAATAAAAACTACTGGCTGATGTGCATATGAACGTGAAGTGTATACTGAGGAATCCGCACGCAAGCTGGAGAGAAAATTAACGATTTTCGTAAGATGTTTTAAATACGAGTAGATGATATAACATTAAGTACATCTACATGAAATTATTCTTCTAGGGTTATCATGAATCTTCCATCGTTATTAAATAATACATTTTTATTTCTTTTGGTCATAAAGTATTATTCAAGTTATATTCAATGGGTAGATTTAAATGAAAACACCAATTAGCAAGAAAAAATAAGAATTTTAATGCTCTGCCTTCACAATGATTTTTCTTATTTCTTCGAATTTAAAGCACTATTAATAATGAATAAACTGCTTTACCTCCTCGTGTCTGTTGCATCATTAAAAATGAAAGAACTGTTGTGTTCCCTCATTTTGAAACAAAATTTTAAAACAAGAAACGTTCATTGCCTTCTTATTGAAGCATATATGAAAATGATCAATATTATGCCTTCGTTTTTAAAGCAAAATTAAGAACGGAAAAACCACTTTATTCCCTCCCTCGTATTTAAAGCACTGCTAAGAATGAAGCAACTTCTTTATTCTCCGGCACTGGCAGTCCGATTAAGAATGATGGAGCGGCAGGAAGTGCTGGGAGACGACAATTCACTGTGCCCACCGATTCTCTGAACGCGGCCGTTTTCGGCTAGCAATTGGTGTGTCCGCCTTGCGTTCGTCCGACTTATTCTGACAACTGAATGGCGGTGGAAGCAGCCACGCTGTTTCCGCCGCGCCGACTGTGGCCGATCTGGGGGCAAGACACGGGCGAGCGGTGATACCTTGCTCGCTCGATACAACTCGGCTCAAATTACATTTCATTCAAATCATTGATTGCATGAGGTACGGTAGAAAGCATATGTGTTGTTAAGCTCAATTACGTAGCGCAGATGACCTGTGTTTGTTGCACCCTAAATTAATATTTGTTACATTGGTCAGAGGTTGAAGAGGATAAACGATGCTCCATCACCTTCTAGGCAACATAAAAAAAATTACATTGTGAAAAAACTATACGACTCAATTACTACAACTCTGCGTACTCAACAGCAATACAACCAATTTTCAGGAAATTCATATTTCGCATGAACCCACGGGTCAGAGCACAAACATTCCGCGAGAGATACCTCAAATCAAACCTCCTGTGGTTAATATAACGCTTGATGTTCATATTTTGCGAGCTTATATTGTATCACAGATTCCGAAAGGTGACACGGTAGGGTTGAAAGGGCATGCGAACATGGGATGGGTGTGGCCGCGAGTGTGGAATGTGGTCTCAATTCCAATGTCCAATTCTGATTGCCCAATTTCAATATGGAGATAAAATGGTAGAATATGACAACATACGAAAAAGGATAAGTATTGAGAGGGGTGAAAATATCTCTTGGAATATTTTGAAAATATAATTAAAATATGTCGACAGAGCACCATTATAAGGATAAATAATACCAAAAAATCTAGACAAAAGTGAGACATTTGGGACTTCAAATCGCGGAAAATGCGAATACATTTCATATGGGTAATCATTAGAATAGTAAGTTAAATGAAGACAATTCTTTTCAAAAATAATAGAAATATAGTAACGATGGCCATCATAGGTAGGAGAAATTAACATGAGAAAGAGTAAATTATATATCAATTAGGAAATAAAGAATAGTAATAAAAGATCAAATTCCAAGCGGTACTTCTTACCGCTGTAATATTAATTAATTTATTAATGTTTTGTTGTTATTTAAAAAAAATACTCGTTAGGATAAAAAACATTGTATTCTTCAGTTCCCATCATCAATAAACATAATCATCAGCCGTAGTCTCGTAGAGTGGTTAATTTTCAGCCCACGACGGAGAGCATGGATTTGTAGTCACCGTGACATTGTATCATAACGGATATTACATTGACACGAATGCTTATCGCTTTATGGAGATGTAATTAAAATGTGAAGCAAGTTCTAAATGATGAATATAGGATTTTGTACATTTGGTACTTCATATTAAATTGTGATTGAAACAGTACCTACATATATCAAAAAAGAAATATTAATCACCGATGTAACAACTAAATATTCTCATGTGCAACAATTGTTTTAATTTTTACAGATATTTCCCTCAAACTATCATTGTTCAAATCTGCTGAAAACGTCATAACTAAACATGTGTTTACATATGTAAACAGTAGTTTTCTTCTCTGGGGAGAAAAATATCAAACCACAGAAGTGGCCTCTGATCGCAATTTAAAATGTTCTCTATTTCTCATTACTCAAATTGTTGTTCCAAATACAGATAAACTTTTACGAAAATGTCATGAACAAAAATTTCAAAAAAAATATTCTATTTAGAGCTAATTTTCATAACATATTCACCTATTTACAATTTAGTAACTGTTTTTCATCATTGTTTGTACGTCTTTGTACTGTTTTTTATATAATTAAAATAATACAGGCATCAGTAAATCAATTTTTAAAAAATTCTTTTAAGTCTTTTCATTCACTTATCGAGCTGCTAGGGATGTTTTCGCTACTGAATTAACTTGTCTACCGCAGCTTTGATTTTGTGTGCGCGCGCCTGTGGCAAGGGCAGAAATACAAGCGCCCGATCTGACAATGTCATGCCCGCCTCTGCTCTAACTTTCTGCAGCAGGTAAGAAGAGATGGCAGCGATAAGCAGAAAAATGCTCGGCCATTTCCGCTGTGCTGATTGCATGCAACGAAAGTCGTAAGCGTCTTATCGAAATAATGGATCTACGAAAGCAAGAATTCTTGAACTTTAGCGTTCTTCAGACATGTCCATCCACTTGAACATTGAAATGTCTATCCTGAAGCACTTTATTTTAAGCTAGTCGTTTCTATTTTCGTATAGTATTAGGTAAAATTGCTTTTGGTAATCTAAAGTAATATATTATGCTGAATGTATATAATGTTTTTAAACCTTAGGTTAAACTGTATTAATATGCGTATTGAGAATATGACGTATTTACTGTCCTAAGAAATAAATTAAATTGAATAAATAAGTAATTTGAAACTCAGGGATAAAAATATAAACTCACCATTTGAAGCAAACATCGTTTTGAGAAAATGAAGATCCTGCAAACGATCTCTTACCTGTAACATAAAGCACAAAATGAAAGTCATTATGACATTTTAAATAAAAAATATTAAAAAATATCTATACATATATAATATCAATCATTTTTACTTTTCTCCCTCCAATATAATATAGAAAGGGAAAGTTTAGGAATCGCTTAAACACTACTATCTCGATTTTATGCGTGAAATGCGTGTTTAAAGTTCTTTTGACTTACAACTACACACACATGACAGGATTAGGTACTGTTAGTGCACTTAAAAGGTTATTTATAATTGGTGCAGAGGGAGAGGATATTTTCGCAGCCCGAAAATAAGAATATCGGTGTACCTGTAAGGATAGATGGAAGAATAAGTCTCGCACATCTTTGTCAGATCAGAAGAGTTTGAGCTTAAACTTTTTAAGTTCTTCAAGAGTAACATGTAATTGTGGCATTATAAAAATCATTAACATATTTTAACTTTGGTGTCTGGGATACTTTCTGCCTAACTTCATTCAATTGTAAATCTTTAGCATGCATTGTCTCAACTTAGAGAAGCGAATAGTTGCGATATCCCACGAATTACGCGTTAAGATTTAAATTTTAACTTTAATTTGAGACAAAATTGCAGTCATTAAAACTTTTAAAATTATATCTAACAGAAAAACTTGGATATAACATATGAATTATATTAAAAAACCACTCGAAGCAACGATTAGAGCTAGCAACCAAAACAGGCAAATTTTACAACTGTGCATATACGAGCTGCAAAACTGAGATTCACAAAGAGTCCTACGAATGCCTTCGATTTTCACTCTAATAAGTGCATTATTCTCACAACGAAGTGTGAATGTATTGCTGCATCGGATGTTATCCTATACCCACCATTAGGCCTTTGAAACAAAGCATGGGACATCTTTCTAGGCCAACGATCGTGGACGTTTAACTTCAAGCGAGCTCCACTGACTTATTCTTGCAATAAAAACTGTTGGCTATAATGAAACGTACATGAATAAAATGTTGGCGAGACGTCTCTCAAAAGCTTCGTGTTCAATTTGGCACGGCGGTCAGAGCAACTGTTGCCTTTGAGCTGACCCTGCGAATGATGCGGCCTCGAGGTGAACCGTTTCTTCCTGAACTATGGCTCGCTAGCACCATATGCATTAACAAGATGACTTTAATGCCTCGACCTCGAGAAATACGATACCCTTACGGAGAGAACACGCTTCCTTTTAGAGCTTACAAACTAAATTCTAAGAGATAAAATTCCTCATAAACGAGACCTGTATTCATTCTAGGATTAAGGATTAACACTGCATAAAGCAGGAAAAAAACATCAATGCTTCAAATAATGAATAATACAGTGATTATAGAAAATAGTACATAATAGTGAACTCTTTATTGTCGTAAAACCATCACGATCGTAATTTAGGTTATTCATATCTTCGCTGTCCATGAAGCAAAACTATCGCGCAAGATTTGAAAAAGAGAGCAAACGAAAAAAAAGTACTTGATCGCCAGGAGATACAAAATAGCCTGCAGACGCTCAGTTGCATACATCCAGCTAATGACACGCGACTCAATCGGGTATTCAGTTATCTGTAGCAATACCAATGATTATTACTTACTAAGTGCATTCATATTTTACTTAATCAGCAATTAATTCACTTTTATGTTTCCATTTATTCACAAAAACTAGTTCGTTTCAATTATGCTAAGATAAAATTAAAGTAATACAAAATTTGCGAATTATAAATACTTTCACTTAGTACATTGAAATAGAAAAAACATCGCATTTGCTCTTGTTTAATAGAAATTAGAACCTGAAATAATGTATTATGATATAATTATGGAACGGAACAAATGGGAAAGTTTACTTTCGCGGCCAAAAAGAAACCAAATACAGAATGACAGTCAATACAAAAGGCGGGAAATACCAAACCTCCACGCATTATGGAAAGGATATTGCGTGTATTCGATTGGCAAAGATTTTAATCGGGAGCAATTGAAACCTACAAAATTGCGTATACTACATATATCAGTCCCAAAATCCATAAAAAAGTTTAAGAGCACAACTTTGAAGTTATTTACTAATAAAAGTAAGGGAGAAAAAAGAGGAAAATAAGGAAAACAGAAAGAAAGAAAGTAAGAAAGAAAGAAAGTAAGAAAGAAAGAAAGTAAGAAAGAAAGAAAGAAAGAAAGAAAGTAAGAAAGAAAGAAAGAAAGAAAGCTCATTTAATTATTGGTTCATCATGAAGAGTACCATCGAAACAAGTTTCTGATGGTGAAAATATGGAAAGGAAAAATGAAGAACGAAGGTCGGACGAAGTGTATCTTAGTGATTGCATTACGAAAAATAGTTGTGTAGTAAGTTCTCAATTTTTTTTTGAAAGAAACAAAATGGTGTTGATTCTACAGGCAAAATAGCAAAATACTAAAACTCTTGTAAGTTACCATCACACACACAAACAGAAATATACAGAAAAATATTAAAACTTATTTTAATGAGATACTCGTATGCAGCCCTTTTTGAACCCCACATCCCGTCTTGAGCTTTTGCGCTCTTACCTTTCTCTTACTCTTCACTCGTACCTTTGTTTAATCCTTCTCTCCCACCTTCGTTCTTGCCTTAGCTCTTGCCTTCTTTCTTTTTTTCCATTTTATATGCCAATTTTTTTGTGTACAATTTTCTTTTAAAAGATTTTAAATGATTTGTAATAGCTTTAATAATGGAAAAATATTTATATTTTCAGGTAGAGTACGAACGGATGGTACACACATGATTGGGGAACTTTAAGTGATAGGAAGGTCATTATAAGACAAAACATCATAGTAGACATCTCAGAAGGCACTGGAGTCACGGACAAATATTGAAATTGACAGACAAGATAAGATAATACAGAGAGCAATTCAGACAGCAGCGCGTGTCTGGGAGTTCGGCGACAAGGTCCGTCTCAACATTCTTTAACTCTCCGCGACAGTTGTCACCCAAATTCCTCAAAGCTCTTGTGATTCTCGCACCGAGTATTGACACTAAGAGCCAAGAGAAACAGGCCCGCGCTCCGTACAGCGAAAACGTGATAGCAACCATAGTCTCCGCTATTCATTCTCAGGCTGCATGTTAAAAATAGATTACAAATAGGTACCCGGCAGGGGTTACGTGAGAGAATTTGGACCCCACGCTTGATTATTTTTGATGTACAGATTTGTTTGAGAATGTTGTAAAATCTTCATTGATTTTCAGTACCTTTTCCAGAATCTTCAATCTGCAAATTCCTTTACTCATTCCATGACTGCGGGCTATGTAAATTCTCAAACTTTATTTTTATCTCGCAGATTTTTCTGGTCATAAATCCAGATAATAGACCTGTAGGTAGGACTTATTAACATACTGCAGTCATGCCGAAGACAGTAAACTCTTTGCAGTTTTTCGAGTATCTAGAAAAGGAAATCCTCGTTCCCTAACAGAAAGAAAATTACGATAGTCGATGTTCTCCCACTCATGTGGCTTTAAACCCTACCTGGAAAGGTCTAATGCTAAATTTTTCCATACCAGCGACCGCCGTCTACCTGCCCCTCCCACCCTTCCCTTTTGCTTCTCCGAACACCTGATCATGGAGGGAAGGCTGCCCTGACGTCATTTCTCCTTCAGTTGCTGAACTAGAGCCTTAGCAAACGGACCACGGAGAGCCCGAGACACTTCCTTTTAAATCAGTGGTGTCAAGGTCTGCTACTGGTGGCAGTGGCACGCCTCGCGGCACAGTGCCATGCCACGAGTATCTCTGCGCCACTAGCGTCGGGAGAGGAAACTATTAGTAACTCCGTCGTTTTACAATAGTGATGGCGTTGTCTATTGCGGCGTGGAGAGGCGATTTCTTCATGGCACTCGTGCCACGGACTCCAGCTCATGGCATCGACTTTGACAACACTGTTTTAAACCCTTAACACTTCCTCCCCCCTTACAAACTCACTTTCATGAACTACACCACCACACACGTTAGAATCCAGTCGGGAGCTTAGAGCATGTACCTGATGGGGCGGTGCTCGTCTGGTGGAAGTACCACGCAAGCTGACATGTAGATCGGGGCCAGAATTCACGTTCCATCCGGGGAACAACCACGTCACCTCCGGATTGTAACAACACAAAACCTAAAGAATTGATGAGCGCAGCAGTTGATTCCCCAGAAAAAAAAATCAGTCAACCGAGGTGTCGTCGTGTCGTTTACCGACAGTGCCCAATATGACGGCGGCGGCGAAGACAGCTTCGACAGGTGTGAGGCGTGGACACACAGTACATTTCATTGCCTGGCTGCCAGGCAGAGCCCCGAGGAGTTGCCTTGTCGTTCACAGGAAGCGCCACCGTTGGCGGCGACGGATCCTACGAAAGCGCCCAAGACGGGGCGGGTAGGGAGGGGGGAGGGGGGAGGAGGAAAGCTTCGACGGGGGCGGTGGCGAAGACAGCTTCGGTCCGAGGCGGGGGCGGGCCGCTGTCAACGCCACCTGCGCCCGGGGTGGTGGCGGAAAGCGGTGGGGCGAGGCGGCGGAGGGAACCGCGGGACAGACGTCCGGTAATTGATAGGGCGAGACCGGAGGCGTCCTCTGCTTCGGAGGCTGCGGTGACAGAGTTAGCGGTTCTCTGCGACCGCGAGGAAGACTTCTCGAGGGCTATTTCTATTGCTGTCTTCACTTCATTTAAGTTACAAAACTAGTAGACGGTTTATTTTTCTATTTGCAGTATTTGTCTCGCTATTCCTTTGGGAGAGGGTTTTCTTTTCGCCCGTTCATTTATGTGAAGAGATTTTTTGTCGTTAGTACCTAAAGAGTCAATGAGGTATCATGTACATTTATATTTTTATCTATTGTTTTATCAAGAGCAGTACCTAATCCTTTCAAATCCTTCATTTTTAAAAGTTGCTTTGAATTATTATCATTGTTATTACCATATTATTACTATTATTATTATCATTATCATCAATTTTATCATCATTTAAGCAATTCTTAACTTTTATACAGGTTGTCTACTTCATTCCACCCGAAAAGCAGAGAATTCCACAGATACGAATGCTCGATGTGAGCGCTGCCCAGGAACTAGGTCTATTACACTTGTTATACTAAAGATGTGTTTCGTCAGGTCGCTATATATGGCCTCTGGAATTTCAATTATTTCACAAATAACTGAAATTTTCCGTTTTTAGAATATTTCTAACTCTGTATGGGGATAACACTTGGTTATTAAACGATTAAGGAAATCAAGATGAAGTTACAGGATGAAGTTGATTTGTTGATCTACATAGAACATGTACCGAGACATCATAAAAATATAGCGGGTTTTGTGAGATTTTCCATGTAATTCTGTTCTAAATCGTTTATATTAGTTTTGTGGTTTTATGCTCTTTAAATATGAAATAATTCGCATCTACATCTTTGTGCACTTACCAACTACATTAATTAGTTTAGCGCTGATGAAGGCCGAATGCTAGAAACAAAACATCGGTAAATGAAAAGTTCAACTTTTTAGGACCTACATACAAGTACGTGAAAAACAAATTCCAATGAGTCAAATATTACATACTACAGTAACAGATATATTTCAGAGTATGCGTAAACCATTTACGGGGGGTGAAACCCCCTTGGGGTGATCCTCCGATCGCATGTGTTTGTCTCTTTTATTGCCCTTGTATTGTTGATGTATTTGCTCTTGTATTGCCCTTCAGAGTCGATTTCTGCAATCTGATAAATTGATTGCCTTTTTTAAATACTACCCTGAAGTTGCGCAGTGAACAACGTGGCGTCAAGTGCATTTCAGATCTCCTCTGGACAACTTCTCTCCGATTGAACTGATGGCTTGACGCTCATTCACGCGCTCTCCTGACCTGTGCGGGGCTTCGCTCCAGAGACAGGTTTTGCAAGAAGAAACGTAGAACGTTTATGTGGAAACAACGTGACGAAGTGGCATGGAAAATGTAGAAAGAGCTTTCAAACAACGCTTCGTCGTAAATGGAAGTAATTGTGAACTGTATCGTTTTCACCATGCCCCATTCCCTTGCTTTGCATTTGTTTCACTCAAGGGCCCACAATCCTATTGTAATGGCCCTTCTCCGTTGCAAATTGAAGCTTGCGCTGGCTGCAATCTTGGGGGCACATTTACGCGCATAATTCAAATACGTCGAAATTTTTGCAAGCTTTTCCGCATTTTCAAGACTTTGAATACATAGAATGGAAGACTTATTGAAATACTAACTCATTGTTGAAAGTAATATATTCAAATCTAACATTAAAAAGTCGAAACGTTTATGTATCTCTGACATAATATCACACGACTTTATCATACACATTTACCCTAGAGCTTTATAAAGCACAAATAACACTGTTGTTTAAAGCACGTCGCCACACGTAAGTTTTTGGAACTTGTAACAGCACTTTTGAAAGCAAAAAATAAGCATACTAATCTTTTACTCTAAAAATGGGTTTGTATTTACTCCATGAGATTGTTTAGTCAGTGATACGTTCATATTATATTGAACACACTAAAGGGGTTATCATGAAGTATTTAGTTTTGATAGGTTGAGGATATTGTCCCTCACAAAACATCATATTGTGGTAGATGTCGGGACATTGCTTACTTAAACTTTCGTTCTTATTTTTAAAGTGTACCACTTAATCCAAACTCTATTCACAATTGTATATCTTGACCAATTCTGCATCTTTTTTTCAGTAAAAGAGTAAATCATATTATGCTAAATTTTTAGAATTCTTTACTAAATTATAAACTTAAGTAATTTTTATACAATTTCGATACATAAGAAAGTTCAGTGCAGAGCACGCAAATATCTGGATTAAATGGTCATGTGAATTGGTATTAAAATATACGCGTTCTTGATGATTCCATCAACCTCTACACAAATCTCGATATTCCTGTATCAGGTTCGAATTTAGGGAATATCTACCCTGAAGAAATGGCAATTATCTACAAAAAATGGTTACTTTCAGAGAAAAACCAATGTTTCTTTAAATGCAATAACAAATTCATCGATATTTTTGTTATTAACGAAGACCGTATTAATTAGTAAAAGTAACAAGCACGTTCAATTGGTTACATCACATAATTAAACGATGCACTTGTGAAATTACACCACGAGGCTTTCGTCGCACGATTAGTACACTCGTAAGCCGCGCGCTGCTTTCACCATTTTACTTTTTTCTTCTTATAGAATCTTCCCCTTCTGCAAAAGGACACACAAATAATAATATACGGCACCAATACGACTTGGTGTCCACATGGTTGCCTCCAAAATGGCTGCATTCAATTTGCAACGCTACACTAGCGCTGTGGTTGGGTCTAGTATACTATTACAATTTCTTTGGTTTGACTAGAGCTGTCCGCCAACTTCTGATCTATTATGTTATTATACAGGTTATCCCGGCGAAGGAGAATGGCGCAGGACTCCTTTTTCTTGAACTCTCTGAATTTTTGAAAATTGCAAATTTTGAATTTTTTATATAATGTGAGAGAGTATGTGCTGTTGTACCACCACTAGTTACGTTTGTGTTATTCATGGCGATTAAAGCAAATCGTACTCGTATTCTTACTTATGATTAAATTAAATGTCAGAAAGAAGATCATAGTAGGCAGCATTTGTGAAATAAATGAAAAGTCCAAATGTAGCTACTGCGATTCAGCTTTTTTTCGAATTGCCGAACAATGAAGGAATGGATTTCCATGGAGTGTTCGTCAGAACAATGATGAAAGCAAACATTTTATAAAGGTAATTATATTATGATTACTTCAGAAATTTTCTATGTAAGAACATATATAAGGACAAGAAAAATATTTAATGCCTTTTTAAATGCCTATTTTGATTTTTTAAATGCCTACTTTACATTTTAAGTGCCTATTTCTACAGTTTTTAGTGCCTATAAATCCGCAGCTTAATAATCACTATCATATAAACATATAATTTTATATACATATTAATGCTACCTATAGCATGTTGTATCATGAGAATATATAGTTAGTAGCTCATAGTTGGCAACAAATTTCGCTTAGCGTGAACACGTGATCTGTTAGCGTCCGACACAAACGATTGACTACACTTGTCAATTCTGATGGAATGGCGTTTTTGTTACTACTTAAGCAAAGCAATGGAGCTTGCGCATACGCAGAGACAAAAATAGGCCCAGAGCGTGTACATTAAGATGCGTCGTGCTGTGCAAAAACACTCTAATCTGTCGCGTACGTCACCTAACTCAGCGTTCGCTCCAAACTTCCTCGGCAGGAGAGAGGGCTCAGGGCATCAACTGATGTCAGCGCAGTCCCTCTCACCGGGAGGTCCTAAGTTCGACTCCCGACGGTGGCAGGATTTCGACACTAGTTTCTCAGCAAGGTCGAATTCAGTCGCTGTCTGGAGGATCATTCTAGCGGCCTGTTGCTCTGATCGGTAGTTTTCCGTGGTTCCTCCAATCAGCACCACGCGAATGACGGAGCAGTACGCTAACAAACGAGCCACGGACTGCGCGCGACCTTTCTCTCCCTTGTCGTATCCTCATCCCTTACACACACACACACACACACACACACACACACACATTTGCTCTACATTACCACACATGCCGTGAGACTGGTCGGAAGCTTAGAGCTTGTCCGGGCTGGGACGGCGCCCTGCAGGTGGGAGAAACTGGGTTGGGGAAAATCCTGCAAGCCGACGGTAGGTCGGCGCCGAATCTCGCAATACAGCGACAGAAGATTACCGTCACCTCCTCCCAAGCCAAACATGCACTTCACTTACGGGACCAATTACCCTAGTAGTTGACTTGTCTAAAATCACTAACAATCAATCGATGAATCTAGTCCTTCTCTCCCGATATGCTTTAACGACTAGGGCTACCTCTCGTCCCCTTTTGTTAGTCTCATGTCCTTTCTTTTAATCTTGCTTCTTCCAATTCCTTCGTTTTTCCTTCTTCCTCATTCCTTCTGCATCCGGGCATCCACGATGTTGGTCACGTCAATCACCTGCGCCTGCCCGGAGACCTGCCATCCATAATTCAGGGGAGCTCATTCAGAAACCGCGTGAGAAGCGAAGTGTTGAGCCTGATTGAGAGGATATTGAAACGAAGGGCTGTGGTGACGAGGTCCCGTGTAATCTAAGCTCATAATGGCGGGCGCCTGGCGGAGTCTTAAGGGCTCAGCCCTCGAGGGCGTCGGCGGCGGGCGAGTCAAGGGCGGAAAGTCAAGGGCGAAAGAGGCCACTGGAGACAAGGACGCAGAGGTCCTGCTAAAGGGCTCTTGTTTAGCATTATAATGTCTCAGAACGTGTGACGTCAATCAAGTGGAGGAAAGACTCTCATTCCTTCGTTAGGGCTTTGACTACCTTTTTGTCAGTTATCTCTCAGCAACATATTTCGTGAACAAAAATTTTAACTCTGGCAAGAGAAAATGTGACAAAAACGTAGTTAAAGTTAGTGTGGTTCTGCAGAGATTAATCATTCATCTCCTGTATTATTTCAGTAGTATACCTTTCCGTTGCGACTCTCACACGCAACCAATCTTTATAAATGAGGCCTCTAAAGAAAGAGAATTTCACGGAGACGTGAAGAATTGCACTTTGACATTAAAAATATGAAGGATTTGTTTTAAACAACGCGTCTAAATATTCAAGCCAAATGCAACCCGCAACACGCGCCAAAATTGTCGTCAAATAACGCCTAAACAAAGCATTTTAGGGCCTTACGAACTAAAATATGGAGGCTAAAGGCCTCAATGAAACGTTTTTCATACCGTAATCTACAAAATGAGACATTTGTCGACATTCAATTAAATTTTCGGTTCCACGCTTCAATACTATCAATGCCACCTCAATATTTCAGCCCTTGCTGCTGGTAGTCATTTTTGTGACGACATGCTTAGAAGGCTTAGAATTAGACAATCTTATATTTACGCTTTCTGTATACACCGTGGTTTGTGCAGTCTAACGAGGTTTATTTGCATAATCATTAATTCAAGGTTTGCTCTCCTGCAACAACTAGAAGTATTATTATAAATGCTCGATACCTCTGAAGATGCGTCTTATGCGTGTAGCGAACATTCAATTAACGTTTTTCCGTGGTCTGTATGTGCTATGTACCTAATTGTGGATGGATATGGGGGTACAATGAAGAGTGAAGACTAGTTTGTGTTTTACCTTTACCAGTATTTTTGTTATCAGCAATGATTCATTGAAATTTTGAAGTCAGCGGGTTTAGACACGTTGCTTTCTCACAAGTCAAAATCTGATATATTTTGTGACTATCACGAAAAGGTAAAAGCGAACAGTCAAAAAATATTGAATAATTACTTCAAATGTTGCCTTTAAGGAAGTGTTGTGAATTGTTTCAAGAAAACTCTCCATTATACTGAATAAATCTTAGTTGAAAATTGCTTTTAAACGTCAATTGCTTTTTTTATTTGATACTGTTTTAATAAATTGCAAGTTACCTTTATACATTTTTAAACAAATAAACACGTTTCATTAACAAATTTCCGTCTGAGAATGGAAATAGAAGGGATGAGTGTGGGGTTTAACATGCGAGAGTTCTCGCACGGGTAGGCGGAGGTAGTAGGGGAAAACTTGTGCTATGGCACAACACAAAGAACAAACTTTTTAAATTAGTTAAAGTAAATTATCTTTATATAAATGAAAAAACTAAAATCAAAACGCGCTAGCCTACAATTGTAAAAATAATAGTGTATACTTGGGTTTTTATTTCTTGGCGTGCCGCTAGGAGTCACCTCATCGCGACTGTATCAAGCAGCGCTGGGAATCATGCGACTTCTAACGGCACGACGGAGAAAGACACGAAATGCTGTGTGATATTCCATCGTGAAGACAAGCCCTCACTTGCCAAGAAATAAAAACCTAAGAGTAAGTCACTCAACACTGTCAACGATCGCAGTCCATACGAACGATGTAAATGTTTGCGGTATCTGCAAGAACATCAACGCATAGGGGCAAACTCATACTTACAGTAATACATCGTTTGATATTAAACTCAAGGTGTCCGTTCGTTAATATATTCAATATGCAAACACCTTTTGAGCAACATTTCCATGTACCGGAGTGAGAACAAAACCTACTAAATTGTTTCTAATGGTAACAAATGGTATTTAGTACTCAAAGGTGAAAATATTAGTTTGATTATTTTTGGATTCGGAATTGCTTTTCTTGAGGTACATTCGAACGCAGAAAATAATCCAATACGCACCTAGGCAAGTTGGTACCCTGCCTCTCCAAACCTCCTCTGTTCCACATAAGAAATCAAGGAAAGTTAAGTAATATTGCGATGTGTAGGGTTGTACTTGCCCGATCCCGTATTTCGCACACTTTACATGGCCTTCACAAGAGTAAAAACCTTTTCTAATATTTTTGTGGCAATCAAAGGAGCGAAAAGCAAACTCTCGAGAAAGATTAACTAATTTATTCAAATGTTGTTTTTAATGATATATGAATTTTTCCAGGAGCATCTCTCTATAATGATGAATAAACCTTTATTAAAAATTTGGTTCCAACATAAATTGTGTTATTATTATTATTATTATTATTATTATTATTATTATTATTATTATTATTATTTGATATTCTGTACGTTCGATAGAAATTTCATCTATACATTTTGAAACAAACACGTTTCATTAACAACAGGCCTTTGTAACACAAAGGGATAGGGAAAGGATAGGATTTAATAATTAATTGGGGTTAAATGGGGAGAGTTCTCGCAAGGGTACGCTAGTAATGTATATTGCTCTCATTAAATATGTTTAGAAAACACTTTTAGATATCCTGTATAAACAAAATACCTACTGCTGTACTCTTAGGAAAATACACGGTGGTCAGTTCTTGCACTTCCGGTGTCATTTAATCACATTTAGAGGTAACAGGAAACAAAATCAGGCAGCAACATCATTACGCTCAAAATTTGTATTGCCTAGAACCTATAACAACATTCATGGGCTTGCAACAGATATTTCAATCTCGCAAATTGGAATTCACTATTGTAACTCGTAATCATTGCATTCCAATCCATTTGGTAACATCAGCAGAACATTCAAATTCCAGACTTCCCCGTTAGCGTTAGCAGAACCAGAAGAGTTCGTTGGTATGATGTTGGTAATACTATAAAATTATATCTGTAGTTGTAAAAGTTCGTTCTGTAGCCATCTGCGAACAATGTAAATTGTTTAACACAAAATCAATTGTATTTATTAACTGAATAGTGTATTTAAATTTTGCAAAGTTTTAGTTTGTCTTTTAGATGTATTATTCGGTTAGTAGTGAAAATAGTTGTACGTAAATGAAAATTGTAATAAAAAGGGGACCCAAGAAAAGTCGTTACTCCCTCTTGGTTTATGCTTCACACACCTATGGTCAGAGAACATTTGAATGTTTTATGATAATGAATAATAATAATAATGAATAATAATAATAATAATAATAATAATAATAATAATAATAATAATCAGATGAATAGGCGCTGTCGCACTTCACTCTCACCCGAACTTGTGTATTTGACCCCGTGTTTCCGCTCAGGCACAGAAGTCTGCGCGTACAGCCAAACTGTGGACAAACGTGGTGTTGGCTGAGGGCAGGCTTTCTCTGCAGCGACGAAGGCCGGAGAGGCGGGCAGTGCGAGAGTTGGGGGCATACTCGAATTCCGTCACCCATTTCAAAGCTTATGAGGGATGATGGAAATTTTGGATTCGGAGGAAATGCGACTGAACGCCGTTCTTGGAAATCGAATACAGCCCTCGTGTCAGGGCTGGTGGACGCCGCTGGTTACAACGTGAGGGAGTGTGAGTTGGATGGTGTAAAGGCAGCACGTAGAGGGAGCCGACTGATGTGGAATGTTTCTACTGAATGCGGTTGACTTCGCATCCCGTGCTCTGAGCAATTCTTCTTCTCGCCCAGATTCTCTTCTGACACTCATTGGCTTATTGTTCGAATATAATTTGTGACATATATTCGTTACAGTTCTTTCCATTTTAAGTTCTATTGCTTTTGATTATGATACAAATAACGAAGTACTTTCGAGAATAATTTATAGAAAGGAGAGAAATAGCATTTTTAAATAATGAATGTTCTTCCATTGTACTGCTTTTAGTTCTAATTACACAGTGGTATTACAGAATATCTAAATGGCCATAAAATGTAAAATAATTTCATCGGATACATTTTATACCCTTTTTAGTTATTCTTTTGCTCTAATTTCACATCAATGTTTTTTATTCTCAGTAAATTCACAGTTAATTATCATTCTGATATTGAAAGAAATAAACCCGAATCTATTAGCAACTCAGCGCTTCGTCATATTCCGAGAATAATTATTTCAATAAAAACAATTTAACCTTTTGGAGGCAAAAACATTGAAAGTTCGTGAAATTACTGAAATACATCATTAAAACCGTGGGAATTTGTACAAATTTTCCAAATGGAAATCTGAATAGCGCTGCGGATTGGATCATAAGTTGGACGTCGTGTGTGAGTGGACTGGGGGGGAAGGGAGGGAGGATAGAGAGAGAAGGTGTTGATGTAGTTTCGGCTGCGTCCGACTGCTGAGCCTCGTGCGCCGTCCATTGCGAGCGCCGCGCGGAGGCCGCTGGGCTTTTACGCCGCTTTAAACACCTCCGACGTCCAGGGGGGAGGGGAGGGAGGGGAGGGAGGTGCTCTATGGCAACGCGGCCGTTTGCTGCCCCGCGGCTCCGGTTCCCATTGGGAGCGGCCACTGCCCTGCGCCCACGGCTGCGACCTGCTCGCTTGCGCTGTCTGTCCCTCCGCTGCGCACGGTCACCTGGGCCCGCGCTCCGCCCCGCGCCGCCTCACCTCGTTCACTTGCATGGTCAGCACCCCTCATCCAGCCTCGTCGAGCGTTGCCAATCCTTACTTACTTACTAGCCAACGTCCCGCCCTTGGCAGGTTAGCCATTTGGTGACGCGCTGACCAGTATGGACAGGGCTGTCTCTCTGTATAAGTCGTCCTCTGCAGAGTTTGTGTTGGCACTCAGGGCTGGGCACATCGGAAGGTGTGTTGCATCCATCTTTGGGCCATTACAGAGCACACGGGCGTCGGTTTCGAAGACCCCTATGCGGTGCAGGTGGCTGGCAAGGTAGACGTGGCCTGTAGTTGTTCTGAACACGGTGACACTAGTGGCTCGGAGGTAGATTGTGGGGGATCGGTGTTCCCGTCAGGCTGGACCAAAGTTTTCCAGCGGCACTCTCAATTCGTCGTGATTTTACCCAGACATTTATTGAGCGCTTTATGCAGGATTTCGCAGAGGAATACGACTGGTGGCTTTGTGGCTGGTCCAATGTTGTGCCTTTCTTGGCCAGCTCGTCTGCTTTTTCATTCCCTGGAACACGAATGTGGCTAGGAATCCACTGTAGGATGATTTGACGGCCATCTTCTATGAGTTTTGAGATCCTCGCACGGCAAGATAAGGTTTTTGCACAGTATGTATGGCAGATTGCTAGACAAGTGCCAGTATTGCCGCTTGGCAATCAATGAAAAACAGTATCTTTTGGGCGGTATGATTTGTGATTTGCAAGCTTCTTCTAGGGATTTGCAAGCTTGCCAATCTCATATCTTCATTCGTGCTCATCCAGACTCATCACGCTTCAACCCACCGCACACGCCTCATATAGCCCCGCTCATCATCATGCAGTCAGCTTCATTGATACTAAATCTCACATAGTTACATCCAGCATCATATAGCCACACATGGCCACCCCAGCCTCGTTCGCAGTCTCTCACAGACACAGCCGTCCTCACATAACCAGACTCAGGCACTCAGCTTCATATAGTCACATCCAGCCTCACACAAGTCACACCCATTCTCACACAGCAAGCCTCGTATAGATACCCAGTTTCACACAGTCATCTTTCACCTACCACCGCACATTCACACTCATCTGTACACCTCCATACCCAGCCTCACACAAGTCACAACCAGCCACATACAGACACCAGTCACACGTAGACTCACTTAGCCACACACAAAATCACTCAGTTACACCGACTATCACAAAGTTTCATGCAGCCTCAATTTAGTTGCTAGGAGAAAAATTGTATGGTAACGCAAGCCGTTCGCTACTTCCGCCCCCCCCAGGTTCACATTTCCAGTGATGAATATATCTCGTCACGTTTGGTAGTGTAGTGAATGTGTAAGTGTAAGTGTGTGTAAGTAAGAAGTGATAATAGGACAAAGAAGAGAAAGGAAAAATCACGTGCGGATCGTGGCCCGTTGGTCAGAGTACTGCCCCGGCATTCGCCTGTTACTGATCGGAGAAATTACGGAAAACTAACGATGAGAGCAACCAGCCGCTATAATTCGTATCCAGACAGCGACTGAATTCGACCTAGCTATATAGCTGGTATCGAAAATCCAGCCTGGGGCTCGAACCTAGGACCTCCTGGTCAGAGACATTGCAGTGACATCAATCGATGCTTTGAGCCACCTCTCTACTCGGTAGGGACCCGCGTGGAGTGCAGGGTACGGGTGGGGAGGAAGAACCTGTCCGAACCCAAAGAGTTACAACGTGGAACTTCCTTAACCCTCAAGAACATCTCAAGAATTTATCGCCGCCAACTCCTCGCGCCGGGAGCTGTCTTGCCACGCCCCCTGCCTTTTGTACGCTCGTACGCCATCGTATCAAACATCACCCCGGCCCCGTCCCTCGTTGCACATCGTTCGGTGACCGCCCACGACCAGTGAACGTCTCCCAGCCGTTTTTTATGTTCTGCACTCGATGTCAGCCCAACTGGCGCACCTCTCTCTTCCTTTCTATTCATCTCCCCAAGCGACTTCCTTAAACAACGTACGCCCCTTCCAGCTAGCACCTTCCGTTCACTCTTCTTACTAGCACTAACTTATCACACATATACAAGACGTAATTACAATACAAGACGAAATCAATATTGGAGAAAGGGAGAGGGAGAGGGAGGGGAGGGAGAGAGAGGGAAGAAGTGGGAGGGAGAGAGGAGAGAGAGGGAGAGAGAAGGGCAGAAAAGAAGAGGAGAGTTCACATTCTATCAATAGGACTTGATTTTATGAAATCAGAATTGGCTTTTGATATTTTGAATGGGGCGATTCTTTGTGACACGAGAGAATTGAAAGGTGGATTGACTCTGGTACACCTAGCCTCATTCTGAACAATATCTATATGAAGGTAACCTGGACGTTTAGGCGCTAGATATTTCCTACTAGGAAAGGTGTTCGGGGAGTTTTAACGGGTTTAATATTTTCATCATGTACATTTATTTACACTATAATACAATAAATTTGATGTTAAATAAATGTCACTTTGAATGGTCTCGACAATTGATTAGTTATGACTTACACTGCCATTGTACAAATGTACCTGAAGCATTGTATTTGACTGATCAATAATGGATTGATTTGGCACTGAATTTAGGTTAAAGTTAATAACTAAGGTACATATCAGTTCATCGGTTAATTTCATTTTCACTTTAGTTTCCGTCCATCGTTCTGCTTTCTCTCCTTTCCTCCGCTTTCCGTCCCACCGTCTCTTCCCCATCTTTCGTCGTCTCCTCCTTTCCTCCAGACGCGGTGCCATCTCGTCCGTTCCTAGAATCTCGCTTCCGGCTCCGCTCCGCAGCTGGCGCCCACGCGTAAATCACACCCGACATTCCTTTCGCTTCCTCGGCCACTTGCGATGGAGCTGCAGCTGCGACAAGAAAAAGGCGATGGTGGAGGTGGTATTGTGAGGACAGCTATCGAACGCCACCCACCAGAATGAGTGCGAGAGTAAGTTGTTCGTGTTTCTGGTAGCGACAAATACATTTTTCATTATTCCTGTAAGTGTAGTGAATGTGAATCTCCGAGGGAGACTATTCCTTGCTTTCTGATAGATGTGATTTGAAACCGAACTACATGTCGGCTTCCGGACTTGTAATTCTCCAGGTATCTCCACCATCTGCTTCAGTCGCTGTCTGGAGGAGAATTCTAGCGGCCGGCTGCTCTGATCGGTAGTTTTCTGTGGTTTCTCCGATCAACAACAGGCGAATGCCGGAGCAGTACCCTAACAAACGGGCCACGGACCGCGCGCGATATTTCCTTCCTCTTCCTTGTCCTATCGTCTCCTCTTACACACACTTACACTAACATGCACTACACTACCATATATGCCGGGAGATCGGTCGGGAGCTTACAGCTTTTCCCGGCTGAGGGCGGTGTCCCGCTGGTGGGAGATACCTGGTTGAGGGGAAACCCTGCCAGATCTCACCATCCAGCGGGGAAAAAATCATCGCCACCTTACGAGAAAAAACACACACTACACTTACGAGACTAATGGCCAAAGTAGTTGAAGCGCCCGGAAACATCAATCAATCAATCACTCAATCCACCATCTGGCCGCAGCAGAAGTCTGGATGTAGATCCCGACAGATCTGTCAACTATTCGCGTAGGGTAGTATAGTGCATGTAGTAAGTGTGAGTGTGTGTGTGTGTGTGTGTGTGTGTGTGTGAGGGGAGAGGAAGAGACAAGAATGGGGTAAAAAGTCGGGCGTAGTCGTGGCCCTTTTGCTAGGATATTGCTCCCGCATTCGCAGATACTGATTGGTCAGACCGTGGAAAACCATCGACGAGAGCAGCAAGTTGCTAGAATTTTCCTGAACGCGACTTAATTCTACCCAAGTGAGTATGAAAATCCGCCACTGTCTGGACTTGCACCCTAGGAATTCCTTGTCAGAGACGCGCAGGTACGCTGCGTTGGGTTGCGGTGGTTGTCTTTTAACCATGTCATCCAATTCACCTCAGATCATATTATCTCGCTCAGCGATGCAGCACATAATCACGCGATTAGTGCCAGCGCTCTCCAGTTCCACCTCCATCAGTGCCATTCTTCATCATGATATTATACTCCCTACTGAAAGAAGCTCGTTGAGAACGTCCCGCGTGGAGAATGGATTTTTTTCCAGAGAAGGAACTGAAAAGGAAAAGTAGCAGCACAAACATGAATTTTTTATTAATATCATTGAACAACTCAGTAACTGAATATCTGATTTTCTGAAAGAAGAATATTATTGTTATCCTCTTGTCTGAAACTCACAGTGAAGAACATGAGTAGATTTAATTGCACAACATATAAACTTTTTCATTTCAGAATGTTGCATACAACTTTTCGCACACAAATAAAATATTTAGAAAAATCTTAAATATGCTTATATGGTTCACCAATACAAACTCTTATAATGAAAAAAATTACACATTTTATATTTCGTGTATCATATCTACACAATCTTCAGCAAACTCGCACGTAGAATCGACCACAGAGTGCGGTAAATACCAATATCCTCACCCCTTGCTTTAGTAGCGTGTTCCGTGCAACCGCGACATTGGGAGCTTCCTGCCCTTGCAGCGGCGGGGGTGGCGGCGGAGGGGTTGAGGGGAAGTGACGTGGAGTGGGGGTGGAAGGGGAGCGGAGATGCCGCGGCAGGTGACGACGCCAGTCACATGTCAGATGTGGCGACACGGCCCTCTCCCAACCCCTCCGACCCCCTCCACGTCCCTTGCGAGGTAGCAGGGAGAGGTTGCGGACATATACAGCGAAATACTGTGCATGTTTTCGTGACGATAAATGTCAGCGATCATAGTTCTGCATGTTTCAGGTTCCATTTATAACGCAAGATATTGTGACGTAATTCTACGTGTGTTACACGAAGGAATATATCCGTCCCTTTAAATTTAGTACTACGCTTTGTCACTTGCATCCGTTGACAGAGTTACGCCCAGAGGATTTTATTTATTTGTTTTGCATTGTACTATAATCCAACTACATTGTAATTATTAGTTAAATTAACCCAACATAAAAATTGATAGATACTCGTAAAATAATGTTACATAATTACTACATATGTACGAACTTTTATTTTCGGAATCAGACATTTAGAAGAGAAAATGGGCAGTTTTGTTGAAGAGTATTACATAGCCATTGTTACTATCATATCAATGGAATTAAGAAATACTATTGCATAGCCATTGTTAACTATCATATCAATGGAATTAAGAAAATCGATTTAGGTTATTTAATGGTGTTGCTCGTAGCATAATTTAACTTTCTGAGTGTAAAATGATCTACGTAGCCACCAGTTGGACTCGAAACCATACGTCCTTACGGTCAGTGATGCTACACCTGCAATAGTTTCAGTCGCTTAAAATTACAGAGTGACGAGCGGATGTAGCAGATCACATCCGAATTCCTTCTGCGCTTCGCCAGTGCCCTCTGTACTCGCGCTGTGCAAAACAAGTCATCGCCTTCCAAAGCTTTCTCCGACACCCTTTGCTCCCAGCGCATCTCCTCTCCTCTTCATCCTTTATGCTCCGATGACATCGCCACGGTCGGTCAACATCAAAATGAATCTTCTTTTGACTATGCGGATTAAAACCCTGTGAACTAGCTGAACTTAGGACATGGCTAACAAGGCGAGGCTATTTTTAAATGTAAGTACTCCAAGTAATACATAGGCGCAGTCACTAGAAAAGTGCAGTCAATACTTGACTACCTAATTACTGAACAAAATTGTGCAATAAAGTGGAGCGATATACACGTAAGCTTCGGCGGCTGAAATCCATGACTTCTTGGCTGTCCAGGTGGCGCCGCGTCGTTGGCTAAGATACAGACTTTTTGCCCGTCATGTGGCAGGCTTCGTCTGCCCTGAGGAAGCCTGTGACATGACAGGAGAAACGTCGGTCTTTCAGACAACGACGCGGCCTCTCCCGGACAGTCAATAAGTCAAAGTGGAGCGATGTTCGGGTATATACAGGAAATTCCTGTGATCAGACTTCTATTAATGGAAAAGATAATCTTTTGCATAAAACAAACTTCAGTACATACGAAAACACTTAATCAAATAGAAAGGTAGTAAAACTGAGTGTCAGATATGGTCGAAATACAATATAGAAATCCTTCAAGATGATTCCATTTCGTTTTGTACACAATTTGTAGGGTAGAAAAATAAAAGTATATCCCGTTAGAAATTCCGAAGATAAATATAAATTTTTAGAAAACTCTATTCACGAAGTAGCTAAAGAAGCGCTGAGAGAAACGCGGAAATGTGAAAATAAACTAAATACTACTTTTAGTAGATAGAAGATATAAAGAACCTAGTTGCAGGAAGGAAAATATCATAGTTCATGGCTTTCAATAAAATATTTAGAAGACAGGAGAATACAACAAGGTGAAGTTTTTGGTTCAGAAAGAAGTGAGGAAGGCAAAAAAGTACTTAAGGAACAAAAATGTGACAGATTATGTAAATGAATTGGTAGTAGGGAAATCAAGAGAGGCATGGAAAATGTTAGGTTCCATGAAATCGAATACTATCCAAAAATGAGATTTGGTAACACTTAGTAATCTTTTGACAAATAAAGAACTGAATTCCAGGAAATTGTTGAAGGTATTACACGATATAAATATTTGGAAGTCGCGCTAACAGCAGATGGTAGAGATGATCATGGTGTGAATAATAAAAATGGAAAACTAGCCATAAGACAGTTCGGTACATGTGCTACACTTAATGAGAATAAAGAAAGTAAAATGTAAAAGAAACTATTCTTTACAGATTAATTTCTGTTTTATAGAATTTTCAATTTATGTTTCAAAAAAATTAATGATCCTTGTTTTGATCATAGGCCACAACAAATTAACGTTATTAAATGAAAGACAACTTTGAGATACATACCTAAAGGTAACTGAAATTCTACAATTGATCACTCTGAAAACGTCCTGAAACAGGATTTGGGGTACAATAATTGCTTTTCGTAGCTTGGATGCACTGAAGTGTTGCAAAATGAAAGTTAGGAAACAACTTAATACCAAATACATGAAAATCCATATGCCATGTGATTTTGCTGATTTTCAAATCAGCTATGGGTGTTCTTCAGTTCTCTTCTACTCTTCATTTCCGGATCATTTTCTCTTAATGAAATTGATCAGTTTGCAACTTGCATTTATACTACTGTATAAAACCCATCATTTCTGAATCCAACTATTACTAACTGCTAATGAATATCACCTTTTCTCCCATAATTGTATATCGCTTTGGTTACTCCATCGCCCTTTGAGTTTTCATTTTCTTGACAGCCAAATCCTTTTAAACATTTTTCCTCACCTCTGTTAGTCTCTTCTAAATGCATCTACATTTTCTTTCCCCCAAACTTCAGAACGACGTAAACAGCGTACGTAAGATCTCTTTCTCCCCCACCCCGCTCTGTCCCGCCCCCCCTCCTGCGGCGAGGAAATGAACCCGATCGCCTCCACGTAAATGAGGCATAAGAAATGCTAATGCCCGCCCCTCTCCCCCCCCAGCCTTCCGAGGCCCAGCTCAGCAGCGTTTTCCTCGCTCTAATGAAGAGAAAACATGTTGACTCCCCAACGTTCGATTTATTATTAAACTTCCGAGGCGACGTGAAAAACACCCAACAGCTTGCCCGATACTTAGTCGGGAGCGTAAAAAGAGCGCCCGCTCCCATCCATCAAGGAATCGATCTGCGGGGGAGGCAAAACTCCGCAGCCTTCCGCGTTTCAGAGCCCCGAAGCGGGCGCGCAGGCTGCCAATATTAACAAAATGACAAAGTGTGTTGTTCTAAATTGCAGAAAAATGTCGTGAAAGACGAATGGCCGGCTGTCGGAAAGTAAATTATTAACACGATTCAGACGTTAATACGCAGGAGTGGAAGCGTTTCTGGAGCGGTTTGAAGTTACTTCGCAGCGACTCGGTCTCTTGCGAATATTCGCTTCGACGTATCAGTGACTATATGCGTTCCGAAACGTATAAATATTCCGAGGAAAAGAATGAGGGTTTAGCAGGAGCAGAGGAAACGCGTGCGGCAATGGTGAGAGCTTGGTCTCCTGTGAACGCCGCGCGGTATATCTCCGCTCTCATGGTTACTGTAGCGAAGTGACAGTTTCTCTCTTCTCTAGAGAGAATGAAATGTACAGGGCTAACATTCACTTAATAAACGTAAACTCAATAAACCCAATAATACAACACGAGTTCCCTATTGAATATGTTAGTGTTACAAATTAGATAATGCATTGCCAGTTAAATAAATTAATTAGAAAAGTTTAATTATGCAGGAATACTGTGTGTGTGTGTATATCTGTGTGTGTGTGTGTGTGTGTGTGTGTGTGTGTGTGTGTGTGTGAGTGAGTGATTGTGAGAGAGAGAGAAAAGAAAGAAAGGTTTTAGAGAAATAAATAAAAAAACCAACACTGAACATTTCGTAGTCTTTACTTTTCAACTAACATCACTTTGATAATGATAGTAATGAAAAATAATGAATTTATTCAAAAACTATTTGTTGATTCGTATACTAAATAAACGACAGCGACGATAAACGACGTTGAGTGATAGAAAAATAAATCATTTAAGAACTATCCATTTTATATCAGATGCTTTTTTTGTAAGTTTTCTTAATTAAGAAAATTGGTTGAATATGAAAGAAGCTGCGAGAGAAAATATTGAGTGTATTTTTTAAAACGCAGATGTGATGTCATTTATTGTCTCTCAGCGTAAATCTCAGATTTCAAGTGCGCATCACACCAAAATGTGAGGCGTCCCGAGAAGGAAGGTAATTTCACCAAAAACAAGATTAAATAAAAACCTGTTAAAACATTTTCTGGAAAGGACGAAATCAACAATCTGTTGTTCCTGATAGAAACGTGTTTTCTATAAAAAAAGAGGAGATAAACGGCAATTAATATATCGCTGACCAGTGGTGTACTTCACAATAGAGTATGACTAAATATTTTCCATTACATTTCGGATCGACTCATATGTTCTGACAATTTTGAACGATTTTTATATAGCTCTATGGTCAAAATCGAGTATGAAATGATGGTTTTTCAATTTAAGGGTGTGGTCAGCAATATTTTTTAACCAGTTTAGGCAATTGGTGATTAGCCTCTTATAACTACCTGAATCTTTCACCTTCTTATGAGATCAATTGTTCCGGGAAGGAGCCGCTGACTCGGTGTTCGCGCAGTGCTTGGGAAGAGAGAACGCGCAATCACAGGCGTCGGGGAGCGCCCGCCGCAGCTGGGATTTTCATCGCCGGGACGGTGTGAGGGGCGAGGGAAGAGGGGAGTGGAGAAGGGAGTGGGGCGAGGAATGGCTGCGCGAGGCGCGGGGCGGGGAGCGGCGACGGTGGCGGGTAATCCTGGCTGTGACGTCACGCAGCAGGTGGATTACGAGGGCATTAGAGGCCCCGCTCCGTCCCGCCAATCCCCAAACCGCCCCGCCCACCGCTCACCATTACCTCTTTCGGGAACACTCTGCACCGCATCTGTCCGAGCCTCACCAAACTGCCCTACTCCCGCCTCCCTAGCCCTTGCTCTCACTGCACCTCCCTAGAGGCCATCCTCATCAACTCGATCCACCCCGCCTCATCTCTTCGAAATGCTCCGACCATCATTTCCCTTCCTCACTTCGCCCTCTCCTCAGGCCACCCAACCTACCCTAATCACACCACCCTCCACTCCGCCATCACCTTCAGCCCTGCCACCATCGACCTGCCCCGTCCCGCCCCTCCAATCCCATCCACCCTCACCTATTTCGGGATCTCTCTGCACCTCACTCATCCGAGCCTCACCAAACTGCCCTTCTCCCGCTTCCCTACCACTTGCTCTGAGTGCACTTCCCGACAGGCCAGCCCCATCAACTTGCCCCGCCCAGCCTCATCTCTCTGGCATGCTCCGACACGCATTTCCATTCCCCGTCCCGCCCCTCCTCAGGACTACCAACCTACCCTAATCTCATCTCCCTCCACTCCGCCATCAACCCGACTCGCCTCCAACCCTACCATCATCGACTTGCCCCGTCCCGCCTCTCCAGCCCCATCCGCCTTCGCCCCTTTCGGGATCTCTCTGCACCGCACCAACTCGAACCTCCCCAACTGCCCCCTCTACCCCTGGCCCTAGCCCCAGTTTAGCCCCACCAACTTGCCACCACCCCACCTCTCTGGCCTGCTCCGTCCCTATTCCCTCTGCCAGCCCCGCCCGTTTCTCAGGCCACCCAACCTACCCTCATTTCACCTCCCGCCTCCTCCAGCCCTGCCACCATACCCTTGCCCCGCCCTCTCCTCTCCACAGCACTCCCCACCCCTCACAACTCCCACCGCGCCCGGCTCACACCCACACAATCCATCCTGCTCTCGCCTCGCCTCCAGACCAGCCTCACGAACTGTTCCACGTTCCCTTCTCGTCATGCCCTGCTCCCTCCTCCCCCTACAGCGCCTCGTCCCTTCACGCCACACATATCAAATCGTCAAATTGATTGCATTTGGAACTGCACTAATTTGGAAAAGTTTTGCTAGAATTAATTTTTTAAGGAAGATTTTGCTGACCTGATTACATACTTGGATGAAGGCTGAGAGTTTTGCAGTCGACAAATCAAGCCAAGTCAAATTAACGTATGAATATTATCAACAATTATTTATATGACATTAACATTTTTTCATTTAATTAATGTTTTTGGATTAATTTGTTTGATTACAATTTCAATTTAAAACCAAGAACCTCTGGAAAGAAACTAAGAGTAAACCTTAATATAAATATAATAAGCGGCTCGTAAAAAGCACAACCTACTGAAATATACCATTCTCACGTCTCATCAAAAGCGTGGCTGTAATCATGTCCTGTTCCAAATTTATTAAGATTTGGGCGCCAGAAACAGGTTACATGAATTACTATCAAAGTTTTTCTATCTGATTTAACAAAAATTATCTAAACATCCAGCTAGCTTAGGTCGATGGGTCCGGATACAAATACTCGCTATCGCCTCGATAGCCGATTACCTGATCTGCCAACTATACAGTATGGCGTGGAATCTGAAATGTAATAATTATGCTTTCAACTAATTAAAAATTATGATTGACAAATGAAAAAACTCTTTTCTTTTCCAAAGAACAAAATTCAACAATTTATTTAACTTTTAAATTAAAACAATTAATTAGATGGTCATGACCCCTTCTGAATAAATTGTCTCTTTTATACTGCAGTATTTTTTTACCGTTTTTGCATGCCAACGCTCCAGTAGTCGCTTCTCACTTGGCCGTTGTTAATTCCAAGTTCCGCTTCTCTCTTCCGGTCTTGCGCCGCCGCTGACACGTCCAGTCCACACTGCCTAAACTATCTGTTAGTCTTGTCCGACGCTCCCGGTTCCTAATCTCTCCCACCGGTTATGTAGACTATTGAAGTCCAACTGCAATGTCCGAAAATCTGAACAAGTCCTCCGAAAATCACTTCTGGTAAATTATTTCAAAGTCCGAAAACAAACTATCACTTCTCTCACAAGACAAAGTCCGAAAACAAGCTATCACTTCTCTTACAAGAAAAATACAAGTTTCACTTTCCCACTATATTGTCTACAGACGATCTTTACGCTACGGCACCCAGAGTCAGAATGTTCGATCTACACTCCACGACACCCAGAGACGGAATGTACGATCTTCACTCTACGACACCCCGAGTCAGAATGTACGATCTTCACTCTACGACACCCCGAGTCAGAATGTACGATCTTCACTCTACGACACCCCGAGTCAGAATGTACGATCTTCACTCTACGACACCCCGAGTCAGAATGTTCTGTTTTATGCATTTTTTAAACCCTTCATGGCTCGGTCGGCGTCCATCCTTCTATTATTTCAAAACACGGCGGCAACATTAGACTATCTGATCTTTTATAGCCAACCCGTGCGTCTCTTACAAATCCAAGTAGCCGCGACCTCAGACAGTCATTCGTTTTTGCACCAATTCCCTCTTAGGTTCTTCAGCCATCTAGCCGGCGTCCTGACGTCATCAGGGCCCGTGTATAGTTTGTTGACCTTGCCAACCTCCGCGCCGTCGTTGCTAAGGCCACATACCGCCATATTGGATGCCTATTTATCCACCCCATGTCTAACTAACATCATTAAATAAAATCCATCGTATTCTGGTATATCACAACTTCCCCTCTCCAAGCGTCATTTGGTTTGCTACAACATAACTAAATGACAAGACTACAATAAACACTTTCTTCTTACTTCACTACGCTATATTCACTGACACTTTGCACTTTACACAACACATATCTTGTATCTTGCAGCCTTAAACTATTTACATTTGTTTTGTTAATATGCCAACATAGTTTTGAACCATCTCATTGAGTATAGATTATGGCCTGCTATTTACTTCCGTCTTATATCCATCACATGTTAATTGAATTTTTTTTTTTTTCACATTCTAACAAAATAGACGTAACAACACAACAAACACTATTACACACTATTATATACAGATACTATTTACAATGATTTATTCCTGGACAAAATATTCAATCATGGGTATCGTCCCTTTTATACGGCTTAATGTTTCCTGTAATTATATGTCCCCATTTAGTCCAATTTTGGCGGTTTTTCATGACGAGCGATGGTTTTTGCTATTGAGTTTTCTAGCATCGATACAAAATCTGATTTTATTATCTTTCTTTCGGACTATTACTATCGGGCTCACATACGGTGTCATAGATTTTTTTATGATACCATCCTCAAGCATCGCGTTGATTTGTTTCCGTACCTCGGCTTTAAATATATGTGGGATCGGGTATTGCTTAACATTGAAGGGTTCCTCATCCATTAATTCAATTTTAAATTGATATCCCTTTACAGGATCCTTCGAACCTTCGAAAACATCTCGATATTTGCTCACTAACGTCTCAACGGAATGGCTAACATCTACACCATTTTCATCGACCGCATTCTCGGCTGCAGCTTGAATCTGGTCCCTGGTCTCTTCGATTAGTTCCGCAACATCACAAATACACAAATCTTCACCCTCCTGGTCCTTGATCCCTAAACAATGTTGTTGCCCTTTGTCAGTTCGTAACAATATACTCCTGTTACCTACGTCGACCTTGGCGTCACACATCTTCAGGCCATCAATCCCCAAAATGATTGGACGAATCAAATTCTTTATAACTATTGCAGGAAACTGTATCGTCACCCCTTGGACTTCCAGCTCCACCCAAATCTGCTGACTTCTTGTCTCGATGCGCCTCCCGTTAGCTGTACGGATATTCAATTTCCTAGTAGGTAATTCCTCCATCTTATTCCCTTCTTTCTTTAGTTGTTTATACAATTCCTCCGATACCGCACAAACATTGGCACCTGTGTCAATCAAAACGTCTACTGGTATATTCCGGAATGTCCCCTTCAACACTAAACACGTGCTATTTTCCGCCCGTTCGTCCGTATCTTCTCTTAATAAATCATCCGCTGATACCTCGATGCTATTCAACTCTGTAATCATCGTCTCATCAGTCTTATTGTTCGAAATAACCCGCCTATTTACTTCGAACAATGGGAGTTTTTCCTGCTCTATGACATTAATTTCTACATGTTCGTGTTTCTTGTCATCCTTAAATCGTCGCGGATAACCATTTCCGGACTTTTTGGACTCTATCTTGGTCTCATTTCCCCGCTCGCCCTTCCCTTCTGAGCTATACTTTCCTTGGCAATTATCACTATCGGCTTGTTTTCCCGTTCCATTACTCTTTCCATTTATATTATCATGATATCCGTCGCCATTCAATGTCCGATCAAAGAGGCTAAGCCGCTCCACCAAATCTTCGTAATCTACGGGCATCGAGTTCCATAGTAAATTTTGGATACTAACTGGCAACTGTCGAATAATAATTCTAATTAAGTCATTATTATTTATTCCTTCTTCGCAAGCCTTAAATGCTGCAATTTTGCGTGTCGCAAAATCGCACATGGTTTCCGCCCCGCCTTTCCTATATTTCTCACTCATCAATTTATACTTTAAATCAAATTTATGGTTTTCATTCCAATAACGCCTTAAAAATTTATCTTTCCACTCTTTATAACTTGTTGGTTCTGGAACTAAAGATGTCCACCAATGATGCGCTTTCGCTGACATTGCTTGCTCGACAACATGTAATTTTAACCTATCCGGAATGTTGTTGATCGTAAAGTAGCTTTCTAATTTTGAAATGAATGACCAAGGTTGTTCCTTAACATCCCCATGGAATTTCAAATAGCTTGGTAAAACCAACGCGGATGCGGAAGTTATTACATTTCCCTGGCGCGCGTGTTAGGACTTCATTTTCCAATTGGTCTATTTTTCCCTTGATATTAGCTAACTGTTTTTCCGATTCGGACTCTTGCAAGGTTTTAAAACTCCTTAGCCCCTCTTGTATCTGCTGTTCTACCTTGTTGTCTGTCACAACCATTTTTAATTCAAGATTATCTATTTTATCGCCATGTTGTTGCGCTATATCATTCAAACATTCTAAACGCGATTCAACGTTTGTCATTTTTTCGCATTGTTGAGTTTGTAAATGTTCTAACGCGGTGACATTTTCCCGTAAAGCTCCAACTTCCGAATTCATTTTATTCAAGCATTCCTTTTGTTCTTCCTGTATTTGATTTACTTGACAATTCAATGAGTCTATTTTTGAATAAATATTACTGAATTCACTAATTGTTTCGGTCCGTAATTGTGATATCTCCTCACATATGGCTTCGCGAAAATTCTTAAATTCCTGTGTTTGACTATTCATTTCTATCTTTATATTTTCAAGTTTATTTTCCAATTTAGCATTATTATTTTCTAATTTAGCATTATTAGCGTTCATTTCTGCCTTCATTTCAGCTAACATTTTAATTATTAAATTACTCGAATCCGTATTAACTACTGGAGATACCGCTACTTCCTGTTCTATTTCAACTACGTCTCGCGAAATATCTCCTTCGGGATTCATACCGGTATCCGCCATATTATCTACTTCAATATTTTCGGCACGTGCTGTCTTACTTCTAGTCTCCATCTTAAATTATAATACAAATTAGAATTTTCTCTATCAAATTCCTTTCAAATACCGTCAATGAAATGGTTTTGGCTCTTTCTTATAATTACACGTTAGTTTCATATGTCAATCACGAAATTTCAGATTCCATCAGATCACTTTGTTATAATTTATAATAACTCCATTAACGTACTTCACTTTGTTATAAATTATAACAAAATATGCCCCACTTGGCGCGCCATTTTGAAATATACCATTCTCACGTCTCATCAAAAGCGTGGCTGTAATCATGTCCTGTTCCAAATTTATTAAGATTTGGGCGCCAGAAACAGGTTACATGAATTACTATCAAAGTTTTTCTATCCGATTTAACAAAATTATCTAAACATCCAGCTAGCTTAGGTCGATGGGTCCGGATACAAATACTCGCTATCGCCTCGATAGCCGATTACCTGATCTGCCAACTATACAGTATGGCGTGGAATCTGAAATGTAATAATTATGCTTTCAACTAATTAAAAATTATGATTGACAAATGAAAAAACTCTTTTCTTTTCCAAAGAACAAAATTCAACAATTTATTTAACTTTTAAATTAAAACAATTAATTAGATGGTCATGACCCCTTCTGAATAAATTGTCTCTTTTATACTGCAGTATTTTTTTTACCGTTTTTGCATGCCAACGCTCCGTAGTCGCTTCTCACTTGGCCGTTGTTAATTCCAAGTTCCGCTTCTCTCTTCCGGTCTTGCGCCGCCGCTGACACGTCCAGTCCACACTGCCTAAACTATCTGTTAGTCTTGTCCGACGCTCCCGGTTCCTAATCTCTCCCACCGGTTATGTAGACTATTGAAGTCCAACTGCAATGTCCGAAAATCTGAACAAGTCCTCCGAAAATCACTTCTGGTAAATTATTTCAAAGTCCGAAAACAAACTATCACTTCTCTCACAAGACAAAGTCCGAAAACAAGCTATCACTTCTCTTACAAGAAAAATACAAGTTTCACTTTCCCACTATATTGTCTACAGACGATCTTTACGCTACGGCACCCAGAGTCAGAATGTTCGATCTACACTCCACGACACCCAGAGACGGAATGTACGATCTTCACTCTACGACACCCCGAGTCAGAATGTACGATCTTCACTCTACGACACCCCGAGTCAGAATGTACGATCTTCACTCTACGACACCCCGAGTCAGAATGTACGATCTTCACTCTACGACACCCCGAGTCAGAATGTTCTGTTTTATGCATTTTTAAACCCTTCATGGCTCGGTCGGCGTCCATCCTTCTATTATTTCAAAACACGGCGGCAACATTAGACTATCTGATCTTTTATAGCCAACCCGTGCGTCTCTTACAAATCCAAGTAGCCGCGACCTCAGACAGTCATTCGTTTTTGCACCAATTCCCTCTTAGGTTCTTCAGCCATCTAGCCGGCGTCCTGACGTCATCAGGGCCCGTGTATAGTTTGTTGACCTTGCCAACCTCCGCGCCGTCGTTGCTAAGGCCACATACCGCCATATTGGATGCCTATTTATCCACCCCATGTCTAACTAACATCATTAAATAAAATCCATCGTATTCTGGTATATCACACTACGTTTCGACCCCTTTCGCCACCTCCGCTTCACTTCGGGCAAACTCTCTCTCATTTCCGCGGCTGAAGAAACGCTCTGCTACCCAAGCAGCAAGACGTATTGCTTCTTTTACAGGGCGCCATCGATCTTCACAGCTGGAGCGCCATTGATCTTCACACTTCCTGAGATGCGAGCATTGACTTCGGGTGCC